>JAFEMH010004041.1:0-229912 GCA_022495995.1 Adenophora triphylla var. japonica | reverse complement strand
AGTGTCATACACCTAATTCGGGATCCATTCCCACCTTCAAAAATGTGCCCCCGTACATATACATTTCCGAGTCTTGTCCAAGCGATCGATTGACTCGTTGTTAGAAACGATGTGGGTCGCCTCCGTGGCCACAAGATGACTCTCCGTCCCCGCAATAGGGGATACATTGAATCTCTCCAAGCCGGGACTTTGTTAAGCCGTTCTCTCGTGCTCTCTTTACTACATTCCCTTCTGGTTTGCTTTCGCATCATCGGGATCGGGGCTTCGCCAAGGTCACCCCATCAAACATTGAGGTTGAGGTTCCTCTCAACGGAAATGGGCTCGACTATGTGGTTCTTCGTAAAAGGCCAGTGTGGGCTCCTAACAAGAATCGGGGCTCCAACAAAGTCATATCTAGCAAGAAGGGCATCCCTTGTCATCAAGATCAAGCATGTGGGCAAACTCTTTCGAGTTAGTTAGAAACATAATTAATCATAAGGCCTCCTTTAAGTCAAATTAAACATACTTTCAAAATGCCATCCTCTCGCACTCTTGTTTACAAAATCATTCTTTGTTCTCCACAAATTTTCAAAACTTCTTCAAGTTTATCAAAGACGTATCTCTCAAGTGACTCCTCAAGATGACTCGGTCCTACCCCCTTATCTCTCGGACATCAAACTTCCATCTCAATCCCCCATCTTCTACTTGCCATAGACACCTACTTAGCCTCGCCTTGCTTAAACCATAACCTTTCGCTCAAATTACCTTGTTCCGTACTTACCACAAAATGTACACCATAGCTTTAAGCCTAGGTGACAAATACCTCTCAAAAACCCTAGCTTTCGAGCCTAGAAGACAAAACTCCTCTCTAAACCCTAGCCTCAATAATCCCAATCTTTTAATCTCTTGTTAGGAAGACGTATTCTATCCCAATCACTCTGGTTCTTCGACTCGAGAAGCCATAATAATCCCAATCAATTTCTAGGGTGATCTGCCTTATACGTCAATTTCTAGGGGCGACCGCCTTATACGTCAATTTCAAAGGTGACTTTCTTAAAATACGCTCGGTAAATCTTTGGGTGACTTCTGGATACGCCAATCTTTGGGTGACTCTGGACAATAAATTTGGGTGAGCTCCTGGACAAATAAATCTTTGAATGACTCCCTGACGCTTAAATCACAGGGCGACTCCCCCCGGGAAGCCAAATCTTTGAATGACTCCCTGACAATCATAATCTTCTGGTGACTCCTCGACAAATAAATTGGGTGACTTCTGACAGCCAAATCTTTGGGTGACTCCGAATGGGCAGTCAAATCTTTTGGTGACTCCCACGAAGTCACGTATCCTCGGGTGATTCCCAATACGCTCATATCTTTCGCTTAAGACACCACACCTCCTCCATTCTCGGGTACTAAACGCCCATTTCTTTTCTCTCTCCCCAACAACAAAATTCCGAACTACGATTTCGCTTGATTCCTCTCGTTGGGATACGTAGGTAAATCCCGACAAGGGTTCAAATTGCTCCTGACCTACCTCGGTCACCTTTCATTCCGCGGCACTACCGAGTTCAAACATCAAAATCCTCAAGCCTCATCATTCCACCCCCGAAATCCCTTTTTTCAGATTCTTGATCCTATCATAATCTGGTCGACCCTCAAATTTTGTCTTACAAGAAGCGTCACCGAGGCTACCGTTAGTACTCACCCCTAAAAAAGATATGCTGATCCCAATCATAAAAGAATTGTTTTGGGACTGATTAGTGGTTGACAAAACCCTAATTACTCTTTAAATATTTCTCTTTCTCGCACAGCAACAAACTCGCCGACGTGAAAGCTAGGTCCGGTAAAAGGTCTCGATCAAACCTTCGTAATAAGAAGTACCACAAATATCAAAACCACCACCAATAACATTGACTAATATCTTTGCTTACCGGTGGAGGAGATGGCGGGCCCCGTTGCAACGGGATTCGATTTCCCGCTTTCGAGCCGCTGTACCTGGACCTTCCCAGGTCATAACTCCCTCATACGAACCTCGCTGGGCCCACCACATATCAAATCGAACGCGAGAACAAGATCTACGCAAAGGTTCGATCGACCCTTTCTCGAAAAAGCAAGGTGCCCTGATCAGATCCTTCTTAGAAAGGTCTGACGATCGACCCTTAGCAAAGAGGTCCGATCGACCCTTTTACGTGAAGTGCCGATCGACCCGATTCCCTGGGCCCGGTCTAACAGAGCTTCTCGAGCACTATAAATACGTGCACTCCTAAGCTCACATTTCCAACACAATAACATCTCTCCTCCACGGGGAAGTCAAGACTAAATCTTGGAATTTCCCTTTCCCACACATTTCTCAATTATCGCTCCGAATCTTACTAGATTCGACCCCAAAGCCTTGCCACAATTGGTAAGTCTTTATTTAATGTTCCGTTCTTTGTTATTATTTACGCGCTATATAGTTTATTTCATGCTTAATATGTTCTAATTGTGCCTATATGCTAGATTTAGGACTATTTTAATATATTTAAGTATGCATAGCCGATGATGATCTAAGGTTTCATCCGAGAAACCCAATGAATCTAGGAACTATTTCTTTCCTTCCTCCTTAGTAATAATCATCCCATGATCAATAATCCCCCAAGGATGAACGTTGATTAGTGCACCTTCTGAGGGCCTAAATCAAAGGTTCTAGCGCGTGATCATCAATTAATTCTTTCTCTCCCCTCCTCCTTATGCACGATCCCGCTTCTTTTATCTATTCCCGTAAACACCGCACACAACCAACACCCCACATGCTATAAAGACCGATCCGTCGGGCAATAGGAGTGATAACGCTTTCTTCTTCGTTGTAACTTGATCCCCGAACCCAATCAAATGCTTAGCCTTTTTTCAATGCTTGGGGTATATCAAAGCGGCGTGGCGACTCTCATAAAATTAAACTAATATTTTTTAATATGGTTTAAATCGAGTGTCACTTAATGAATATCCCATTTCGGTCCAACTTTCCATGATTATTTATTTTTAAACCTCCGAATGCGTGTTGCATCGGGACGGGGTATTCACACAAGGATCCGGTCCCATTATCGAGATTCCGTAACGCCAAAGTAACCTCGACGACCGCCCGCTCACGGTAAACGAGGCTCCGGCCAATCGAGCTCGTAGCTCATCATCACTGGCTACCCCCACGGCAACCGGCCCGTATCGTCGCCAAGCTTACAGCCTACAAGTGCCACTAAGGCCAAGGGCACAAATAAGGAGACAAAGCTCCTCACCCCGCTACAAATCACATCAACCCTGGAACGCTTCCTAGCCACCCCGAAAACATCTCAGAAGGTCTTCCCCGCAAGACAGTAATGCCGCCTTCCGACGAAGGAATGACCACCTCAAAGATCAACAAAGCTCAAGTTCGATTATGCTCCTTCCGTGGCCACTGGCTATGGATTCTGCACATTCGCCAAAGAACCGCTAGGTTTGATAGGACTTGGCAATCCAAACAGATCACGAGACTATCAACATCGCGGAATTCAACACCCCAAAGCAGTGTTCAATCAAGCGTATACGGGCGAACTTCGGTAACCGAGATCAAGGAGGACCGCATGGAATGGGCCCTTGCACTCGACTTTCGTCATCAACATAATCCAAGTGTTTCCGTCATTCGGGGATTTGGATGTGATCACAGTTCTAGACACTAGTCAGATGGCGCACACCTACGGAGACTGTTTAGCTCTCGCAAGGAAAGCCCTCATGGAACTAGCCGCTCAAGAGAACCGTCTCTGGGACGAAAACCAAGCTCAAAGGACCCACAGGGACTAAGCCCTTAAAGTGTCACAAGCAAATTCTGCATACGTAAAGCTAGGAGGCCACTCTAGACCGCTCGACCTCAAGGGTTTTGCTCACGCGCAACTTCCCTCGGACTACCGTCTGTTCTCATCCAACCCCTCTCGCCAAAGGAGGGCGGTCAACGGTCCCGAAACCTAGGATATGGAATAGAACAACAGTAACGAGTACCAGCCGCTTACCTCCCCGAGGAAAGCAAGTTCTCTCGTGGAAAGCGACGACGAAGACGATGAAACCATTCTCTTCCAAGCCGCATATGAAGTCAATAAAATCGGAATCCCAAGGGTCCCGGGAGGACGGGACGGATCATTTCGCACTCAAGCTAAAAGGCCAACCGAGGGAGGAAGGTCTATTCAAAAACAAGAGAAAGATGGAAATACATCTCCAACAACCGGCCAGTGGAGATTCCACAGATCGCGGCATTCGCTACGTAAACGATCAATCGGGACAAAGAACCGCCATACATGGGCGTAATGTTCGGGAAGCCGAGTACTCACTCTTCGACATACCCACCACCCTGTGCATAAAGAAGAAGTGGAAAGATCTCCCCGACGGAGGTCTACCTAGATCGTCGCACGCAGCTCAAAGAAGCACCGGCTATTCTCACATGGGAAGAAACGCAGCGCTAACTCTCGACACATGTGCTCTACCGCAAGAAAGTAGATCCGGGGCCAAGAGTGGAGGAAAATTAGCAAACCATGAGTATCACCAAACCCAACTCCGTAATGCCCCGAGTATGCTCAAAGAAGAAGGAAAGGAGCGCGGTGATACCGTGAAGAGATCAAGGAGACAGCCGCATGAACCAAGAACTCTCCAGCCTCCCTGGAGGGTCGCCGACGCACGCCCGCTCGGCAACCACCGTTGCGCATCGACGTTCGAACAACAAGGGCAATCCATAAACTACCTCCCCACGGAGGCACCCAAGCCAATATCCCGGGGACGTAATCCGAAAAGCCGCCGAAGCTCCCTGAACACATCTACAATCAATGAATTGAGGGAAGACATATGGCCCTACGCTACGAAGAATCCTCCTCTCGACTATGGCTCAACTCGTAGCGGCCTGTTAAGAAGGAACCAAGCCTGATGTCAGCGTCCTGACCTGATTGGGTCAAATCCATGCATTACCACCTAAGGCCACTAAAAATCCGACGGAGCCAGAACCGCAACCCGGCCTGCCCGAAGACACAAGTTCCATGAAAAAGGACCCGATCCTCACTCGCCAAGCGCACTCCAGTGAACATTTTCCTCGTCCCTCGCTCACATCTTCGTATCCTCACAAGCTCAAGCTAGAGGAAAGTCCGGCCCGAACCACGGTCCCCGTAGATGCAACCCTGCACGAATTCATTCGTATGATCGGCAACATCCACTACGGCAACATTATCACCTTCACGTATTTGGACCTTCCAAAATTTGGGGCCGATCACAATGAGCCACTCTACATCACAGCCCAAACTGACGAGCGTCGCCTTCCCCGCGTGTTGGTAGACGGAGGTTCCGAAATGAATGTCCCGCCCGCCAAGATGATGGACCTTCTTGACATCAAGCCCACAGCATCCAAGCCTTCACCCACACCGTCAAGGCCTATGACTCCACTTCCCGTAAATTTCTCGTGGTTGCTACTTCTAAACATCCGGGTTCGGCAAGTGGATGATCCCCACCGAATTCCAAGTGTTGGATATTCCAATTATTTTCACAGCCATTCCGGGGCGACGCTGGCTGCATCAAATCAATGGCGTGGCATCCCCTTCACCAGTGTATCAAGTTCATGCAAGGCAACGAGCTAACCACAGTCTACGGCGACAGCGTCACCACCGAGGGGACCAGCACCAACGACATTCCAGTGTTAGAAATCAAGCATAATGACGACATGGCATTAATCGGATTCACTCTTGAGACCTCCAAAATCCAAATATGCAACATGGACCTTCCATCAAGCTTCAAGACAAGATTCCTCCCGCCATGAAGATGATGAAACTCATGAACTTCATCCTAAGACCGCCTCCCAAAATGTTACAGGCCAGCACCAAGTCATCGAAGTCAAGGACCACATCACGGTCCAGGGCTTCGCTTATGTGCCAACACCGCCGACATCGTGGAAGACAAAAGGCTCGCCCGCACCAAGGCAAGCAGCCGCAAAAGGGGGAGAACCTCTCGACGGCACACCCAACCTCCGACCTTACAGCTTCGACTCGCTCATTACTTCACTAAGGGAACCGACAAAGCTAGAACCGAGGGGACCGACAAAGCAGAACCGACGGACCGACAAATGGAACCGGTGAAGATGAGAAAGAAGCAGTGGATAGCCAAAGACAGAGACTACGTAAAGGATGGAACAGCTATCACGGACCTCAAGCATTTCGTAGGACTCAAGGCTAATCCGATAAGGGAGCGTTCCTCAACATCACGCCTCTACCTCGGACCAATTGCCACCATAGTCCAAAGATGAGTACACATTCAAGGGAATCCTGCACTTGGAAGAGCAGCCTCGAGGCACTCTCCATGGGAAACAGATCGTTCGGGTCACTCGCCGAGGCCACATTCGAGAGAGTAACTCCAAAGCGTATGAACCAGAATTCATAGAAGACGGTCCTCAAAGCGACCGCCTCTACGTAGTCTTTTTGAAGAAGTCATGGAGGTGCCAAACCCGATTGACCCGGGCTCCAAAACAAAGATGATCGCTATGATTGGGACAGCAGGCCAAGCCTCTCGATCCCCGAACCCTTATCAAGCATCCAAAGAATGCCACTCAAGAACCGGGTAACTTTCATCGGACCAAGGGCAAGCCAGTGCAGTAATTGGAAGACAAGCCGGGCTCGCACCCACATCTCCCTAAACCCGGCCTCGAACCCTCTCGAGCCGCCTCCTGTCGTAGTCCAGTCCTCTGAGTCGTCCAACGGCCTTACGCCGGAAGACTATGATAATGTAGCCAACCATGTATTTTCGTTCATATGTAGTGAAAAATCTGATCTTTCGGAGTATCCCCTCATTGCCACTTTAACAACTGATAAGTTAACAAACAACTTAAAAGACGTTAATAACAAATCACTTAATAAAGAAGCAGACACATTAAACGAACAATACATTAAAGAAGTTCTCAAGCGTGTAGTTGACCAAGAGGACAATCGGGCCCAAGCCGCCGAAGAGGTTATGACCAAAGCGAACTCCGGGGTCGCCGCAAGAGCCTAAAGAGACACAAGTGGGCGCTTTTCGCCGACGCAAAAAGGAAGCCCCGATAAACCTCCTCTCGGGAGTATGTTGACGTGTTCGCCTCGGTCATACCAGACATGCCAGACTCGATCCTCAATCGTGGAGCAATGTAATTCCCCGGGATCCGTAATCCTAGCCTCGTCAAATGTAAGTTGCGCAAGATCAAGCCAAAGTGGTCCTTGCTAGTAAAAGAAGAGATTGAGAAAATGCTCCGAGTTGGTTTCATTAGAGTGATTGAGTACCCGACCTGGCTCTCCAACATCGTGACGGTCACCAAGGCTAATGGAAAGGTCAGATGCTGTGTGGATTTCCGGGATCTCAACAAGGCCAGCCCTAAAGATGATTTCCCACTGCCTAATATCGACATGCTAGTCGACACCACGGCAAATTTCGAGGTAAAGTCCTTTGTGGATGGGTTTGCCAGATACAATCAGATCAAAATGTCTGAGGAGGATCAAGCCAAGATCGCTTTCACACTCCGTGGGGACATACTGCTACATGGTCATGCCGTTCGGTCCGAAGAACGCCGGGCTATTTACTGCAATGCCGCAATGCCTCTCTTCTATGACATGATTCACAAAGAAATCGAAGTATATGTCGAAGACATGATCATCCACTCCAGAGGATCGACATGCAAAGACATGACAGATCTCGAGAAAGTTCTTCAACAGACTCGTAAAGCACTCCATGAGATTGAACCTCGCGAAGTGCACCTTCGGCGTCAAGCGAGGCAAAGTAATCGGGATACATGGTTACGTAAAGAGGTATCGAAGCCGATCCCAAGAAAATCAAGGCCATCATCGACATGAAGCCGCTCGAACCCCCGACGTAAGTAAAAAGTTTCATGGGAAGACTTCAAGACATCGGCCGCTTCATCAACCGCTTGACATCTCTCTCGCGAGCCCATGTTCAAACCGATGAAGAAGAATGCCGACATCAATCGGGACGCCGAGTGCCGATAGCTTTCGAGAAAATCAAGACATACATGGTGAATCCCACCTCGTGCTCCGCCACATGAAGACAAGCCACTACTCCCGTATTGACAAGCAACAAACACGCCAATCGGAGCAATGCCGGCACAAGAATGTAAAGATTCCAAAGTTGAGCATGCAATCTACTTCGTAAGCCGAAGCTTCAAGGAAGTGAACTCACTACTCAAAGCATTAGAGAAAACTTGTACCGCCTTGGTATGGGTAGCTCAGGAAACCGAAACACTACATGCAACACATTCTGCTCCCAGTCTCCAAAATGGACCCCGTCCGATATATCTTTGACAAGCCATCCCTGTCAATGCGACTAGCCAAGTGGTCATTCTTCCTGGCTGAGTTCGACATCAAGTACATGGTCCAAAAATCAACAAAGGGCAGAGTAATGGCAGATCAGCTGCCAGACTTCCCAAGCAGTGAACCCAAGGGTCCTGATCCACAGTTCCCGAACGACGAAATCTTCTCACTCGACAGCGCAAACCACTGGCAACTCTTCTTCGATGGGGCATCCAACAAGAAGGTAAATGGTATTAGAATGCTCCTTGTCGATCCCAAGGACGAGCACACTCCCATAGCCATCAAGTTGAATTTTGAAACAATCAACAATGCAAATGGAATACGAAGCTCGCAAATGGCCTGGAAACCGCTCTCGAGCGTAACATCTCGTAACCGAAGTATACTGAGACTCAAAGATTGATCAAGAATCAAGTGTCCAACAAATGGAAGACGGTAGATTCTCGCCTCCGTAAGTACCACACGTACATGGAGGAGCTCATTGCTCGCTCAAGGACATCTCTTTTCATTATTTGCCAAGAGACAGAAACCGCTTCGCAGCATGCCCCGGCAACCTCGCCTCTCTTGTCGAAATTCCCGCTGGGAAATCGCAAAACCCCTCATAATAGACAGACAGAAACACCCGCTTATTTGCTGCGTGAGATAGAAATAAAAATGAAACGATCGACGAACCCCGGTACAACCAAATATACCAAGCATTCTCCAAAACGGAGAAGCTTCCTTCACAAATGAAGATGGAAAATACAAAGAAGGGATCAAAGCCAAAACATGATGGCATTAAAATGCCCGGCATCCCATTTCGTCATTCTCGGGGGTATGTTGTACAAGAAGCGCCACCAAGGGCCACTCCTTCGGTGTAAATAAAGAAAAAGCCAGCGAGCTAATGAACGAAGTTCACAACGGAACCTGCGGTCCGCACATGAACGCCCGAGCATTGACACAGATCATCCTCCGTATGGGATACTATTGGATATCAATGGAAACAGACTGCATCCAGTTCACCCGAAGCTACGACAAATGTCAACGGTTCTCCAACCTCAATCACATCCCTCCTCATGAGCCTTATTGCATGGTTACGCCATGGCCTTTCACCACATGGGGAATCGACGTCATCGGCAAGATCACTCCGCCAGGGAGCAATGGTCACGAGTTCATTCTAGTCGCAGTCGACTACTTCACCAAATGGGTAGAAGCCAGATCGTACAAGGTACTGAATTCTAAGAAGGTGGCCGAGTTCATCAAAGAGAACATCATGTGTCGATACGGAGTGCCCAACGAGATCATATTCGACAATGGGACCCACTTCGAAGGAGATTGTGACCAACAGCTGACCGAATTCAGAGTCACACGTCACAAGTCTTCTCCCTACAGACCACAAACCAATGGTGCAGTAGAGGCAGCAAACAAGACTCTCACAATGATAATCGTAAAGATGACCACAAGAGGCCTGGGACCGGCCCAAAAGCTACATCTAGCCCTCTCGGGGATACGTAACATCGGGCCGAATTGCCACAGGGGAGACTCCATTCGTACTTACCTACAGAATGGAAGCAATGTTACCCGTGGAATTGGAAATTCCATCCCTTCGAGTCCTCTTGGAAAACGGGATCAATGAGGTCGAATGGCTACAGAGCCATCACGACGAACTTGCTCTACTCGACGAGCGCAGATTGAAAGCCATGGAGCACATTCGAGCCTACCAGGGCAGAATGGCCCGAGCATTCGATAAGAAAGTCAAGATCCGAGACATCAGAGAAGGCGACTTGGTGCTAAAGGAAAAGCCTCCTACGCAGACCAATCCCCTCGGAAAGTGGGAGCCTACTTGGATAGGACCATTCGTGGTACAAAGAATCTTCTCCGGAGGAGCCATGAAGTTAGCAGATTTGGACGGAAACCCTTTCGTTAACCCCGTGAACGCAAGCAAGCTCCGCAGATACTTCGTTTGAGGAAGAGCACGAGTCAACTCTCCTTCCCCACACACCACCCCTCAGTAAAATTAAAGTGCTAAAAGAGTAATACCCAAATGGATACATTCTCGCCAATGATCCAGGTAAAAAATAGGGTCGCACTTCTTTTATATTTGTTTTTCTCAAATTCACCTAAAGTGTCGAACTACGGTGACCTGAGCCCCTTAGTCTAATTGTAAAAGGGGAACGTAGGCAGCCATCATTGGTTCGGTCTCAAAAAAAAAACAAATAAGCATCAATTGCTTGTGTTTCGAAAAACTCTTTTCAATTAACCTACAAATTCATTATGGTTAAAACAATCTTTGATGAGTTCAAGCACGGTCAACTCTTGACTCGCTACACGCTAGCAAAACAACAATAATACATTAATCAGTTAATGTATCTGCAATGACAGTGAGTGGATACTCTGGATAGCAAGGTCAACCTAGTTTCCCGTACTTGGTCCTTCATCCTTCTTCCCCTTCCCTTTTCCACGACGAGTATTCTTCACCTTCACAAGGAATATTCCCGTAGTCCTCCTACCTGGCTCAGGGACCCTTCCCGACGCCTCCGTCAAACTGGCAGCTGCCAACGCAGCCCTTTCCCTAGCTCTGTCTTGAGCTGCCTCTCTTCGAGCCATCATAACCGTGCTTTGATCGACCTCCCGATCAGCATTGGCCTCATAGTCAGCCATGTCGTCTCCAGTACGATCCTGAGGGTTAGCTCCCGCTTCGGCCCTCCTCAAAGTTGAGCTGTCAAGGTAATCAACACCCAACAGCTCACTTCGTCTCCACGAGATGGCCATCTGTGTCTCCCCTATACACTCTTCGTACCATTTCAGATACTGAGTAGACAGAACAGTGCCCCCTCTCCGGTGAAAGAGAACCCTGGCAGGAAAGGACATGTATTGCCACAACCGTGTGAGTAGCAATAGCGTCGAAGGATCTTCCATCAGAAGAGATCCCACCTCGAAGGTAGCAGCATAACTCAAACCCGCCGCTGGCACCTCGCTCCACTGCATCGCACTGCAAAGCACCAACGATGGAATGTAGAAAGACGTCTGGGACAACCCCGGTACTTTGACAACCAGAAGACCCTCCTGAGCGGTTCGATAAGTCTGTAGCTTCCAGTAAGGAACCCAGCATCGCAAGTGATGCGTGCGGAGTCGGGCCATCCAGAGCTCCAATTCAGCCTGATTGCCCCCTATCACCAGAGAACGCCGAGAAAAGGACCAAGCGTTACAAGACATTGGCACCTCGTGCATCATCTGTAACCTCTCCCTCAACCACATAGTGAGCATAGCGGGACTCCCTTCCCACATGTATCGGCTTCTGGTCGCCATCGGACCTATGCCCAGGAACGTCTCGCCTAGGACCAAAGGCACGATGTCTACTCCGTTCCGGCACTGCCTCACCAGGTCCAGTACGCTGTGATGGTACACACCCAGGGACGTGAATGTGAACAAAGTAGCAATCGCGCACAGAGCAAACGCGTCCCACGCGAAAACGCTCCCCTCAACACCAGCAAACCTATCGGGCCGCCCCGAAGTGTCGACATAATTCGTGTTCAATATCAGCATCCCGTATGCTTCTCCAGCCGAGATACCAAGCAGAGACACTAACTTCTCAACAGTGGCCATGCCACCCACATAGGGAAGAAATAGCTGTTCCGTCTCAAGTCCTCCTAGAATGGCCCGGAAATCTTCAAACGTGGGAGTGATTTCGTTGTACGAGAAGTTGTACACATTCCTCCGTACATCCCAGAAATGAGCCACGGCTCTCAAAAGATCCCAATCTGGCATGAGCTCCTTCAAAGCCCAAACAGATTTCATCCCGTAACAACCCTCAAAAAACCCCTTGTTTTGCCTCGTGTGGTTCCGTACCCACGACTGGAAATTTTCCAAGTATCGCTCTTGCATCCGAGACGATAGCTTAGGAAATGGAGCCATAAAAAAGGTGAAGGAAACCTTTAGAAATTTCAGAGAATTCAGCTGACTGATCAAAGCAAATGCACAGTTCTTAACAAATTGCAAAGCTGAAACAACAATTTAAAAGATTCTGGAAACTCATTCTCAGTCCGGCTTGACTCTTTTCTCGCAGCTGACTGGTCAACTCGCAGCCTACCGCTTCTCAAATTGGAAACAATTCCAAACCAAGCCCCGTTCATGCTTTCTTGAATCTCGCGTGCTCCCATGGTTTCAATCAACCACCGCTAACACCACTTCGCCCGGCTTGTGCAACAGTGCAATTAATTAAAAAAACAGTGCATATAGGCATAAATTTTGACCAGTTCAATTTTTTGTGCATGTTTCACTTTATTTATTTTTGATCAACCTACTTGCATATTTATCGAAAATAGAAGAAGGTAATCACTAAATAGATGTGCGAGATACAGGTTCTGCCTCAAGGGCGCCTTTTTCAAATACAAGTCAAATTGTTCTGGACAATACATACATTTTGTCTAAAAAAAGCAATAAAAGAGGACGATTCAGAGTCCTGATCGTCATTCGAGCACTCGATGCACTGCTCCGCAGCAGCCAGATCCGTCGAGAACAGATAATCTCCGAATTCCTCCAGGTGGGAATACGCGAAAGGCCTCCTCTGCGCCTGCGAACTCGAGGACACTCCTCGCTCGTGCCCCGAGTGCGAAGAAGGACGAGCTCCAAACCCCGCCGTTTCGCCCGAGAACTGGCCAAATCCCTGCGCAAAGTCCGCTCCACCAGCCGTGGAAGCAGACGAACCTCTCGGCCTAGACGGCCTCGGCTCATGAACAACCACACTCCTCCAGGAGCTACACCTTAGGAACTCCACGAGCCTCCTAGCATAGTTGGCCCACCCGTCCAACTGTCTCCTAGACTGATTGTACGTACGGCCAGACACCTGCAAACCAGGAAAGTCGTCAAAAGACAAACAGAAAGTACAAATGCAAAATTTGCAGAATGCTACTATCAAATGCAGAAAATCAAAGGCACTCACCGAAGCGTTGGGGTCCGCTCTATACTGAGGTCTCGGCTCCTCCAGAATAGGGATCACCAACTGCCTACGCGAACCATCCAGCCCCTCGTACACCAGCCTAGCGCATGGGAGCGGGTAGTCTCGGGGATATCCAGGGCCCTCGCCCTCCCTGTGCTGCACCTGCGGGCTCCTCAGCCTCATCCTCAAGAAAGTGTCATGGTCGGCGCCCGCTATGACATACTCGGTATAGAACACACCCTGTCTATATCGCTCCAACTCCTCCATCGGTATCGACGAAGGATGCTGCATGTGCTGAGGCGGATCCACCGGCACTATAAGAAGGGATCCTGGACCATGCTAACGGGTGACCCTCTCCCCCAGATACATCGCATCGCAGTAAAGTCCCACCAGCAGCTTCCGCTGACGCGTAACCTCACTAGCAACCTGGACCCCACTGACATGAATCCGGCTCCACCAAGTCAGCTGGATCCGCTCGGAGAACTCTCAGCTCAGGGCCTGAGACACCTCCTCGTATGACAGCCGAGTACCCTCCCTCGATGACACCGCCTTCTTCGCCTCCTTCTGCAAAGATAACATGGCAGGGAACAAGGACTGGTACGCCTCCTTGATCTCCCACCGTTGCGAGCTGAACACCTCAAAGCACCAGACCTGTCAAGCAAATGGAAAGTTATATCAGCTACAGAGCAGATACATACAAGTACAGAAATGAGACAAGGAAGAGAAAAAGACGTGAACTTACATCCAAAGCAAATGAGAAGCAACACAAGGTATTCTCCTCTCCCCGCAAGAACCTGTCCAAGGCGTGGTAGAGATCGGTCTGTCCAGCCTCCCCCCATGCGAACCCCCTCACGGCGTCCAGATCAGTCAGTGACTCGAGCAAAGGGAAGTGACAGGATGTGTCAGAAGTCGGAAACAGAGTCGCTGACAGCGCGAACCATATGAACCCTCGAGCAAGACGCTCAACGGTCATCCTAGGGAACCCCTCCCCATATGCATTAATACCCCTCCTCAAATGGGTCTCCATCGGCCTGTACCGAGTACCTAAGCCCCTGGCATCGGTAATATCGAAACCCAGCAGCTCCGACAACTGCCCCGGGGTATAGCCGTCCACCCACACCAGCGCGTTGCCCCAGGTTGGCAACCCAGTGATCAAGCCGCTGGGAGCCGCGCCGCCCCCACCTGAAATGAAAAGTGTGGGTCGTGTCCCACCAGTACTCGCTTAGAGCTACGTATATGGACCTCGCCCTCTGCGTCACAGCCACCGCGGCTACCGCGCTGATAAATACAGCCAAACCGGAGTCAACCACAAGCTGCCGTGGACTCCTTTCTCCGTCCCGAGCCTCGTTCGGGAGTATCTCCCACAGCGCTCGAACTGCCTCAAAGGCTCCCCGACTCTTTAGGTTGTGAACATCAACTGTCCCTCGCCCCTGCAGGTGAACAAGGCAAGAATACGTTAAGTACAGAAATAACATCAACATAGTGCACGAACGCATGTCAAAATGATGCAACGCAGATACAGTTCTCATTTCTTCCTAAAATACTTCCATCCCGGTTGGAGTATTAATGGTCCAAGATTTCAAAACCTTTCGAAAACTCCGTCGAACCCGGAACTTTCAAAACATTTTGAAAACTCCGTCGAACCTGGAACTTTCAAAACCTTTCGAAAACTCCATCGAATTTGGAACATTCAAAACCTTTCGAAAACTCCGTCGAACCCGGAACTTTCAAAACATTTCAAAAACTCTGTCGAACCCGGAACTTTCAAAACATTTTGAAAACTCCGTCGAACCCGGAACTTTCAAAACATTTCGAAAACTCCGTCGAATCCGGAACTTTTCAAAATATTTCGAAAACTCCGTCGAACCCGAAACTTTCAAAACATTTCGAAAACTCCGTCGAATCCGGAACTTTCAAAATATTTTGAAAACTCCGTCGAATCCGGAACTTTCAAAACATTTCGAAAACTCCATCGAATCCGGAACTTTCAAAACATTTCAAAAACTCCGTCGAATCCAGAACTTTCAAAACATTTCGAAAATTTACTCCGTCCCGATTTAAACATACTTTAAATTCGGAAAACACATCTAGGCATGGAATTTTGCAACCAAAATTTTTATGTCATCTACCCATAGTGTCAATTGAACTACACTCTAGTCAATTTCGACAAAGGCGCATAGCAAAGTCAAAAGCCCCAATCCGGGCACCAAAATCCCTAACTCATTTCTAGTCAAATTCCTAACATTTAAAGAATGTACATTCTTAAAATTAATGGAATTTGAAGGAAGTTTACCTGTCTTTCGATCCCTCCTTTGGATTTGTGAGTCTCCCGAGCCGGGTAGAACTCCGTCGGATTCAATGGAAGAACGGTGGTTCGAACGGTCCGCACCAACCACGTTCTCTCGTTATCGGTCCTTCCATGACGAGCCATTGGTCCCAAATCACCCTCCATGTTAATTTTCCCTCGCAAATTTGAGCAAACCTCAAAATTTGGGAAGAGTTTTCTTCTCTCTTTTCTCTCCTTTTCGTAGGAATAAATGGAAGAAAATGGCCAATTTCACGTCTGCCTCGACGCTGAAATGAACCTGGTCAACTTCAGTTCATCCGCCTGACTCTTCTCGCAAAGAAAGATTTCTTGCCAATTTGGCCCCCAACTTCTCGCAGCTAATTTTACCCCTGCCCCCAAAAGTGTAAAATTTCCCAAGTTAGACCTTTCTAACACCCCATCCCCGAGGATCAATTCCCAGTTAGTTTTCACTAACGCTCGTCTCCAAACGTTAAATTCCCAGTTAGTTTTCACTAACGCTCGTCTCCAGACGTTAAATATCCAGTTAGTTCTCACTAACGCTCATCTCCAAACGTTAAATTCCCAGTTAGTCCTCACTAACGCTCGTCTCCAGATGTTAAATTCCCAGTTAGTTCTCACTAACGCCGTCTCCGCACGTTAAAATCCCGCTTAGTCCTCACTAACGCTCGTCTCCAGACGTTAAATTTCCAGTTAGTCCTCACTAACGCTCATCTACTGACGTTAAATTCCTAGTTAGTTCTCACTAACGCTTGTCTCCAGACGTTAAATTCTCAATCCCCAGTTGATGTTTGACATTCAAACGCTCATTTACATCTCAAGTTGACGTTTGACATTCAAACGCTCATTTACATCTCAGGTTGACGTTTGACATTCAAACGCCCATTCCAGCCCCAAACCGACGTTTGACATTCAAATGCTCCATCCTATCTCCGGACATTCAAGTCACAATTCCGTCTCCCGATGTCAAAATTTCTATTAGTTTTCACCAACGTTCACTTCCCCGGCCGCCAGTCGTAAGCCCGATCGTCCCACCTCAGCGGCCATCAAGGTAAGCCCGCACAACAATCCCTCTTCGGCCATCACCGTCAGCCCGAACGCTCCTCCCCAGCAGGATCCTAAGACCATCCGTCTAAGGAAGAAAACGTCAATCAACCCCCTCAGTTCCTAATTGACCCCGTCAGAACTCTGGATGCTTTTCCCAAGCAATGTGTTAGTCTCTCCCGAGACCACATCCCGTTCCTAACCCCATCATTAGAACGTCAATCCTTCCGTGTTGTTAATAACGCCAGTTTAACACAACCATTCCCATCATTGCCACCCTATCCCGAACGCCTTCGTCTCAGGATAAACACATCCTCGCAACTCCGGTCTGAAGTGCCACATGGCCTCGAATGTATCAGTAACTCCTGTCTGAGGTGCCACACACCCTCGTATGTTCCAGCAACTCCGATTTGAGGCGCCACACGCCCTCGTATGTTTCACCAACTCCGGTCTGTGGTGCCACACGCCCTCGAAAGTATCAGCAACTCCGATCTGAGGTGCCACATGCCCTCGTATGTATCAGCAACTCCGGTCTGAGGCGCCACACACCCTCGAAAGTATCTGCAACTCCGGTTTGAGGCACCACACGCCTCGTATGTTTCAAAGAACTCCGGCTCGAGGCGCCATACGCCCTCGAATGTTTCAGCAACTCCGGTCTGAGGTGCCACATGCCCTCGAAAGTATCAGTAACTCCGGTCTGAGGTGCCACACGCCCTCGTATGTTTTAGCTACTCCGATCTAAGGTGCCACACGCCCTCGAAGGTTTCAGAAATCTCAGGTTCAGATGCCTCACAACAGTCTTCACTCAGGTTCAGACACCTCACAATAGTCTTCACTCAGGTTCAGACGCCTCACAATAGTTTTCACTAAGGTTCAGACGCCTCACAATAGTCTCTCTCAGGTTAAGGTCCCCACGCGTGGCTCCTTGCACCTATGAACTACGATCAGCTTGATTTCCTCTCGGGATACGTAGGAATCCTTTCGCTAAGGGTCCAGCCAGCTGACCGCCCAGGTCTTTCAAAGTAAGGCATCCTGATTTGGATCCTTATCTTTTTTCAATGACCCCACCTCATTCGGAAGTGATGTCGCTGAGGGGCTAACTGTAAGTACCCAAATCTGGATCGTCAAAATCCGTTAGAAAGTTAACCAGAATGCGTTAACTGGCCCGCTCCAGGTTAACCGGAACCTATTACACTTCCCGTTCTCAAGCCAACGAGATGTCCCGGGACTGCCCCGTGCATCCCAACGTCGAAGCGTACTCAACACACGTCGTCGCACGTAAAAGTAAGGCTTTCCCTGAAAAACGCACTTTCTGACACTTTTCGGGGGCGTTTCGGACATTTTCCGGACTGTTATTTTAAAAATGGACAAAACCGGAAAATATGGCACGAAAAACCATGACCTGTGAGTCACAGGGACATGTGGCTTGCATGCCACAGCCCTCTAGTCACCCTTCAATCAGATTTCAAAGTGAAAAGACTAAAATACCCCTGATATACAGTCTCAGTCCGACCGGACTCATTTGCAGACAATCCAGAATTGCCAGCAAGTCCCTCCAATTTCCAAAGTTTCACAAAACCCCCTGGTTTTCACCCTCAGTCCGTCCAGACTCATGCTAAAAATTCACCTATAAATACAGAGGCTGTCAAAGCCATTTATAACGACAAAATTTACTCCCTTTCACCCAAAAGCCACGGCCCAAACCAGTTCTCATCCCTCCCGAGCCCCGGTTTTACCTCGTTTTGCATGAAAACTTCATATTTTGATCAAATACAACCCCCGCCACCTCGAAAACACCATTCCAAACACTTTTTCGTATCTCGTATATGTCCCCCGAGCCAAAGGAGCCAACCCTAGCCATATGTAGCTCCCTCTCTCTCTAAAACTCTCGTTCCATATCGGTTTACGCGCCAGTCACTACAACCGTTTCGGATGACGTTGTTGAAATGTAGACGTCTCCGTCCAACGGGGTCCGATACGTTTTAGCCCCTATATCCTCTTCTTTTCTCGTAAGAGAAGTAATCTCGGGTTAAAACGGCATTCCGACCCCGTTCCGTTTACTTTTATGTCATTTACCAATTCCGGATCGTTTGATCCGTCGAACGTCATTTAAATTCATGTCATTTACAAATTCTGGACCGTTTGATCCGTCGAACGTCATTTACTTTCACGTAAATTTACAATTCCGAGCCGTTTGGCTCGTCGATCGTACTTTACAATTCCGGATCGTTTGATTTCGTGGATACCGCATTTTAAATACTGTCATTTACAAGTCCGAGCCGTTTGGATCGTGATAGTATTTACTTTTCAAAGTCCGAGTCGCAACCCGATTCGTTGATCGCATATCATTTAATAAGTTTTTCTCGTAAAATCGTTAACAATGTAATGCCCGGTTCAAAACCAGAGTTCTACATTCGAACTCTCTTTCAAAATGCGCGAAATGACGTTTGGCATCCAAACGCTCATCTTCAAACTTAAAAGCCGACTTTTGTCATTCAAAATCATTTAATACGTTTTTCACGTAAAATCGTTAACAATGACATGCCCGGTTCAAAACCGGAGTTCGACATTCGAACTCTCTTTAAAAATGCGCGAAATGACGTTTGGCATCCAAACGCTCATCTTCAAACTCAAAATCCGACATTTGACATTCAAACACTCTTTTCTTAAAAGTCAACATTTGACACTTAAGACAAACGGTTAAAATCAGCATTCACACCACTTTTCCTAAAAACTTTCAAATCCGACGTTTGTCATTCAAACGCTCGCCTTTTCAAACAAGATCCCGTAATCAACGTTTGACATTCAAACCAAGATTAAGCTTGTCATTCAAGCCCCCATTTCAAAATGCAAACACACACACACATGCACACGTTTTTCGAGAAAGGTAGAAAGACTCGTCATACGAGGCATTCAGGTGATCTCAATATACTCTTCCCGAAATGTAACGTGACCTCCGAACCTAACAATCTCTGATACTAAAAAGCTTTTTACTCATTTTTGCTACCAATAAAAATGACACCCAGATTTCAAAGCCTTTTCATAAGTTTTTGCTACCAATAAAAATGACACCATTTTCAACCAATAGCCGTTTCTCAACGTTTGGGCTCAAAATACAAGAACCGCGTGGCGACTCCTCTCCTTCCCAAAAAAGCGAGGTCTCAGACACCAACGCTCCACGAAAGACAATCGCCTCGCATCCGCGCGAAATCACGGGTAATTTCAGCTGCGGCTTCCCTTGGACCCCTTTATTTGTGAGTTTCTAGAGTGCTTAAATGTTGTCCCTATGCAGCTTGGAGCGAATACTGTGAGGGTATTGGTCTGCTTTGCCATGGTTTGCAAGTTCATTGGGCATGAGCCGTGTATGCACGGATTGAGAAAATTTTTCAAGGTCGTGTTCGACAAAAGGACCTTAGGATTTAGCACTCCAGCTTGAGCCAATTCCCCCAAGCTATTCATCAATTTGCTCGACAAGGTAATCGGGTGGAACTCTCACTTAATCTTAGTTGAAGGCAGAAAAGGATGGGAATTTCCTCTACCTAGTAATGAGTCCAGAGCATTGAAGGAAGATGAGTATTGGGTTCCTGAGTGGGAGGAAGAGTTGACTCGCAAGTTGACAGAAATAGCCTGTAGGGGACCCATCAGTTGGGACTTGTTAGGATCCAACAAGAATAATTTCATCCAAGCTGGGATGCTGCTGGGTGAGGGCGAGGTAGCCCCTCTTGCCTTAATAGTCAGAGGTAGGAGATATCCAGATTGGGTCATTCATGAGGGGGATAGGTATAGATTTGAGAGTCAGTGCCACGATTGCAAGAAGACCCCAGATTCCTGTCGTATAACCAAGGATCACTTTGGGAGTGAGAATTTGCCTGACCCTTTCTTCAGCTCGTCACTTTTTATCCGTATCATTTTTGTCTTGCTCGCACTTTTGTATAATAACTGACCCTTTCCTTTTGCTCGTGCAGCTCTCACTCCTCAGCTGGAAGAAGATATGAAGCGCATAGTTGGCATACCTGATAAGAAGAGTTGCAACAAAGCTCATGGAGCTGCCAACGCTCGAGCCAGTAGAGAGAAAGAAGCGGAGGCAAGAAACAAGTTGCTGCCAAAGGAGAGCGTAGGTATGGTGCCCATGGATAATTCTAGCTCACTGGACCCCATGGAGAGCAATAGCCAGGCCCAGGAGATAGTGGCTGATAAGGATGAGGTAGCTAAGTCGACCATACCCGGCTCGAGCTTCGATCCAGCGCCTATGATAGCTGAGGCAGCATCCCACCATGAGCACACTGGGGTTAACCCCTTAAATTTTGTTAATATTGATGAAGACGCCCTCGATGAAGATGATGATCTTCCTCTTAATTCAAGGAAGAGGTCGAGGGTTGACAAAAGAAAGTCCATCTCCCCCAACAATCTTCCTCCTCCAGTTTCTCTAGTTTTGAGCCGAGAATTTGTCCAGTCTCACGTAGAGAAGCTAAGTGATGTCCCCCCTCTTAGTGGGGTTAATAGTTTATGCTGTCGATATCTCGATCCCAGAAGAGTTTTATGACAGGTCTGGCCTGGCACACAATGAGGTAAACCTTTGCTTCCCTTTTCCGCTTGGTCATATAATTTCTTTGATTTGCCAACTGTTTTTTGATTGCTCATCAAGCTAATGCCTTTCTTTTTTTTATTGTTCAGTCTCTCACCATGTTTGAGCAAGCTAAGAGCTCCTGGAGGGCATCTATTGAAAGAGAGAAGTTGTCCATGACTCAATATGCTTGAAAATCTCATGAGGTGACCGAGCTGAGGGAGAAGTACAATGATCTCCATGCAGCTTACGATGCTCTCGAGCTCTTCAAGAATGATGCTGTGGCGTCCAAGGAGGTGGCGATAACTGATCTAGGATCTGTCATGTCGGAGCTCGAGAAGGAGAGGTCGGCCCACGCTGCTCTTCAGCTTGACAAAGGAGAGGTAGAGACCGAGCTCAAAACTATGAAGAAGATGCTCGACGATCGCAATGACTTTTTTCTCAAGCAAGGTGATGAGCACAGAGAGGCGTAAGCCAAATAGGAGGATGAGGCCCGAAATAGGGAACAAGCAGTGGTCAAAGCCTTCAAGAATAGCGACGAGTACTATAACATAACTGTTGGTCGAGCCCAGGGTTTTTTTGATGTAGGTCGCTGCCACATGGCCCATCGAGCCATAGTTAATTTGACTGCAGTGTATCTTTGGAACAGTTGGTCCGATGGGCATCTGAAGAACAATATGATACTGAAGCTCGAGGTGGTCATTCTATCGTCCCTTATACTGATAATGATCTAGCATTCATAGCCCAACAAGATCACGAAGATGGCTGTGAGCCGTGGGTCGCTCTTCCCCTTGCAGAAAGGAACTTCAATGTACTTTTCCAGTAAATCTTGGATGCTGAAGATATGGAGGAGGATGCAGAAGAGGAGGTCATAAACGATCAACAAGATCCAGCCGATGGTGGGCCAGCCGGTTAACTTTTGTTTTAACTGATGTAATGAACAAGCTCCGAAACAATTTTCTTTTCTTTGTACCGAACAAGTTCCAAATATTTTTTGTTTATGCCTTGGCCATGTTTTGGGAGGCAACTAACTCGTAATACTTTGCTTGCTCAAGTTCTAGCCCATTTTAGAGGACTTGCCTCTTTTAATCGTAGCTGACCTTATACTTGAATCACATTACTTGGATTCTTTGTACGTATATTCTTTGTCGAACTAGACTGAATTGATGATCGACTAAAGTCTTGGATGGAGAGCAGTTGGTAATTTAATGAAGCTGACTAAGGTTATGGTTGAGCTTTGTATTTGAGACCGAGGTTGACTAAGAGTCGGACCTGTTAGAGGAACGATATTGACTAAGAGTCGAATCTGTTAAGGAACGAGAAAGCCCTAAATCTTCGGTCAGACCTGTTTAAGAACGAGGTCAACTTAGGACATCGGTCAAGTCTGTTAAGGAACGAGACTGCTCTAAATCATCAGCCGGACCTATTTAAGAACGAGGTCGACTTAGGACATCGTTCGAGTCTGTTAAGGAACAAGACTGCCCTAAATCTTCAATCGGACCTGTTTAAGAATGAGGTCGACTTAGGACATCGTTCGAGTCTGTTAAGGAACGAGACTGCCCTAAATCTTTAGTTGGGCCTATTTAAAAACGAGGTTGACTTAGGATATCGGTCGAGTCTGTTAAGGAACAAGACTACCCTAAATCTTCAGTCGGACCTGTTTAAGAATGAGGTCGACTTAGGACATCAGTCGAGTCTGTTAAGGAACGAGACTGCTCTAAATCTTCAGTCGGACCTGTTTAAGAACGAGCTCTACTTAGGACATCGATCGAGTCTGTTAAGGAATGAGACTGCCCTAAATCTTTAGTCGGACCTGTTTAAGAATGAGGTCGACTTAGGACATCGGTCGAGTCTGTTAAGGAATGAGACTGCCCTAATTCTTCAGTCGGACCTGTTTAAGAACAAGGTCGACTTAGGACATCGATCGAGTCTGTTAAAACGAAGTCGACTAAGAGTCGAACCTGTTTTGAAGGAAGCATAGAACAACTTGGTTTGAATAGAACTGCAACTTTATTGAAGTAGTCGAACGATTACATAGAAAACTAAAGACTGAAACTGGAACTAAAACTTAAAAGCAAATTTTAAAAGTAAAATTAGCTTGACAATCATATATGATAATTTAGTTGTATCTTCCTCGCAGGTGGCCCCCGAGTTACGTTTGATCGAGAGGCTTAGGTCGCACATGCTGATTCGATCAAACGTAACTGTTATGTTCGGACCATAGAATCTTGACTATCCCAAATTTAGTCTTGACTGCCTTGGTTCTGGTATACCTCCTCCTGCTAGTTTGCCTTCAGCAGGTCTAGCTCATTTCACAAACCTGTCTAGCCTTCCACTATCGACCTACCTTTGGATGATCCATTTCAAGCTCATTCATTCTTCAGTAGTGTGCCCAGTATCTTTGTGGAACTCACAGAATCTAATGTTATCTCTTTTGATTTTTTTTTGGGGATTCATAGGAGTAGGAGGGCCTAGGTCGACTGTATTCATTATTTCTGTTTGACTCACAGTCAGGGGGGTGAAACTCTCAGGGACTCTTTCGATCGCCCTTGTCTTGTTCTTTCCCTTGTTGTGATTGTCATTGAGTTTAGTCGACTCTGCGCCTTCAGAATGTTTCGAGTCTTTGTCTTTCTTGCTTTCATTCCTTTCTTTGGCTCTGGCCACATCGTAGGCCCTTTCAAACAATTCCTGTCTGGTAGTCACACTCCTAACCTGTAGCTCATAGTCTAAATCAGGAGAGGATACCCCATTCTTGAAGCAATTGATAACTTTCCTATCTGTTAGGTCCTCTACTATTTGGTCGACCATCTCCTTGAACCTTGTGTAGTAAGTCATCGAGCTCTCAGTTTTGCCCTGAGTCAAGTTGTTCAAGTCGGTGACCGTCTTCTTTTTGGCCCCCGCTGTCGAGAAACGGTCAAGAAATTTCCTCCTCATATACTCCCATGAGGATATGCAGCCTGGGGTTAATCCACGAAACCAAGTCAATGCTGCACGTGTGAAAGTGCTGGCTAGTGCCTTGCACAGCACATCATCCTCGGAGGAGACCAAACACATGGTGGCCTCAAAGTGTAGCATATGGTTCAGGACGTTCGTCGCACATGAATACTTATCAAGAGAGGGCAACTTAAAACCCACAGGAGGTCGTAGCTCGAGCAACTCTTTAGACAAGGGACGAAGAGTATTGTAGTTTTGTTCACCCTTTACGTCGTCCTCCTTTCTGTCGGCCTCCATTTTCTCCAATCTTCTCTTTAGATTCAGCAATTCCCTAGCATCCGAGTTTTCATCCCTTTGATGGGAGACATTATTAGACCTCTGCCTCTCCTCCTGGTATGGCTCCTCCCTAGAGTAGGCCCTCCACCTTTCACTCCTAGGTGGAGTTATTTACCTCCTTCCCCAGTGGGAAATAGATCTATCTCTCCTTGGTGGCAACCTGTGCCCATTTCTTTCTTGATTAGAGTGCGACCTTTCTGTTCTGGCATGTGACCTGCGCCCGTTTCTCTCTTGATGGGAATGCGATCTCTCCATTCTGGCAGGCAACCTACACTTATTCCTTTCATCCTCCCTTTGACCCCTCAAGGCTGACTTTGCCTCCTGCTCTCTATTCTGGTTGAGATGACTTCTCAGGTCGTCACTTAGAACAGTTATATGGGAACGAACATGTTGTACAATCCTCTACTGCTAGCCATTCTGCCTAGCACTCCCATTCTATCTAGCACTCTCATTAGGCTGCCTGTGAGAGGTTTGGGAGGGAGCTGCTCTTTGCAATCTCCTATCATCCTGCTCTGGAGATCCTGGCATATCAAGTAACTCTTGCAATATTCTAGCCTATTCCAGTAACAAGTCCATTCTACTGAGGTGATCAGTTGAGGGACCTGGATTGTCGCCTACAACTGTTCGACCTACCAGTTGGCGCTTTGGCTATGGCTGCACTTCTGCTTCAGGCATAGGCCTCTTCTGTTGCCTCCTATTATCCGACAGCCCAGTTCCATCAGCAATGCTATTAGAGTGTGTCGCCCTCCTGGCATGGTGCCTTGGTGGAGGAGGAGGTAGATTGACATTACAATTTTCGGCGTCGGCATTCCTAACGACATTCTCCTATTCGCTCTCCATATAGGGTGTTGCGGTGTGTCCATCATAAACCATGGTTACGGTTTGATGAGGTTTCGAGGTCAAAAAGCTTCATTTCCTAGCAATGGAACCAAACTGATGCTGCAGGAAACGTGCTGATCAATCTCCGTCCAGCTGTAAGGCCGATCTCCTAGCTTTGATTGACCTAAAACACAGAATCCACGACTAACCGGAATGGTCTCCGGCAAAGACCCTCGGGCGTGAGAGTAAGTATGGTATATGAGAGCTGATTAATTATAATGAACAATGTATTTAGAATAACAAAAAGCAATTACCTCTAAACCGTTGAAGTTGTGAAGTATTTATAGGCCTTGATAAGAGGTATAATTGCGGTAGGATTGCATGAAATCCCTATAATCACGTATCAGATTTGTATAAGAGATCGTGTCTATATATAACTCCTGATTTGCAGGACTCCTGTTACGGAAAGAATTACTGGCGTGCTATGACTCTGTAGGTCGACAAGCTCTTGGTAGGTCGAGGTCACCTGTACGAATCATGGTCGACCTGACTGCTTGATATAGCCGGGTAATATCCGTATAAGAGATGAATCGCATGTCGGACAAAGCTAGGTCGGGACCATGTAGGTCGGACAATGAGCTAGGTCGACTGATCTTGGCTGATGGGCCATGGGCTTTGTAATAACTGGGCCGTCCCACAGAGAATGTGGTGGCAACAATGTCTGAATAATTGGGCTTCGTTCATTGGGCCTAGCCCGTCACATGTATTCCATTCAAGACTAAATATATGTCTTAGTCAAATTGTTGATTTAGCTTCAAGAAACAATTCTCTCACAAATACTATTGATTCTTATTCCAAATCAAAGGCTGTTGTTGAAACAATCCTACAATACCAAATGTCTTATAATGACCAATCTGATTTAGAATTTAACTCTAGCAACAATGAAATCAAAGATAAGCAATTTATTAAGTCTGTTATTGACAACATGATGGATAAGTTTGATGATAGTCCATCTGATCTGTTAAAGAAAAGTACTACTCGTACTTTTGGTGTTGTTCCTCGCACTTAGCCAAAAGTGAAGGAACAGATCAAGGTAAAGAAGGTTGACAAGAGCAAGTATAAGTGGACTAAGGTAGCTGATCCTAAGTTGGAACCCTATATCCCACTTAGTGATGGTGACAGCAAAGTTGGTATTCACATTGCTGGTCATGCTGAAATTTTTGAAACCTTAACCGGTAAAGCATCTGTAACTGGTCATGAGACAGTAACCAGTGAGAAATCTGTCACCGGTAAATCTGTAATAACCGGTAAGGTTGCCCAACCGGTAAAGGTATTTCCAAACACATGCAACCTACCAGAAAAGGAAGCACCAACACCCTTGTGCCCAATATTTTTGTTGATGCTCAAACTTCAAGATCTTCTGAAGCATTTGTCAAATTGGATACCAATTCACCTACCTCCTCACAGCCTATTTTGATTAAATGTGTAAACTGTGGAGATTTCGATCACAAGGCTTATGAATGCCTCTTGAATCACCTATCTGGACCCACTGAGCCTCAAAGCTCAAATGGTGGACAGGTATGGCTGCCAAAGAGGAACTAATTCTTTGTACCCAAAAGAATAAGGGGGACCATACGCTTAATGTTTTATTTCAGGAATGTTTAATGGCCTCAACAGATACAAGTAAGGACATTTGGATCTTGGACAGTGGATGCTTAAGGCATATGACTGGCTGTGCAGATCTTCTTACAGATATTGAAGAAGCATTAGGTCCTCCAGTTGTCTTTGATGACAACGCTAAGGGTAAAATCGTAGATCGTGGATCCATCATAAGAGGCACAGTTATTGTGTTGAAGGTATCTTGAGTGGATGATCTGAAACATAACCTTCTCTCCATATCATAATATTGTGATAAAGGTATACATTGTGTATTTACTTCTTCCAACTGTTATGTGAAAAACATTGCTACCGAAGAAACCCTTCTCACTGGACAAAGAAAAGGTAACATATATGCTATTGATTTAAATGATATTTCTAGTGTTACTAATGTTTGTTGTGTAGCTAAGAACATCATTGAGAACTCATGGCTATGGCACAAGAGACTCAGTCACTTTATCAAATACCTATCCAAGCTAGCCAATGCAAATTTGGTAACCGGCTTACCTCAAGTGTCTGTTGATCATGGAAGGAAATGTAGAGCATGCCAGCTAGGAAAGCAACATAAAACATCATTCCAAAGCAAGCACTGCATGTCCACATCTAATTGCCTCCAACTGCTACTATGGATCTCTTTGGCCCCACAAAATTGCCATTTTAGGGGGAAGCAAATATACCTTGGTTGTCGTAGATGATTACTCGAGATACACTTGGGTGGAAACTTTCAGCTCCAAAGATGATACTTATGGAGTTGCCACCAAGCTTTTTCTTCTACTTCAAACCCAAAAGGAAATTGACATCATCAGTATGAGATCTGACAATGGAATGGAATTCAAGAACAATGGCATTGCTCAGTACTATGATGATTACGAAATTGATCACAACTTCTCAGCTGCTAGAACAACACAACAGAATGGTGTTATTGAGAGAAAGAACAGAACCTTGATCGAGGCCGGCAAAATAATGATATTTGAAGCAAGGCTACCCAAGTACTTTTGGGCTGAAGATATCAACACAACATGCTTCACTCAGAATCGGACATTGGTTAACAAGTTTCACAACAATACTACTTACGAGCTTTGGCATGGCAGAATTCCCAACATAGGTTTCTTCAAAATATTCGACTGCAAATTTTATGTTCTTTACAACGGTAAAGAATATCGGGTAAATTCAATGAAAAAGCCGATGAAGGCATCTTTGTTGATTATGCTAAACATATTAAGGCTTTCAGAATATTTAATAAACGTTTGTTGAAAATTGTTGAATCTGCTCATGTTACATTTGATGAATTTGATTTGTTAGAGTCTGACAAGGCTCCAAATAGTACTAATTAATATGTTACTTTTGAAACAGGTGAATCCATCAACTCAAACTCCAATCAAAACACCAGTAACAATGCAAATCTTCCTACAGCTCAGAATCCATGCATGGCAAGTGGTGTAACCGATAGAGCCTTAGTTGATGATTCATTCTTCCCTCAATCGGTTAGAAGAGAATACAATTCCCAAAATCATTTAACTGATTCCTTACCAACTAGTCCCTCTACCTATGTTCCTTTTACACCACCTGAACCTGAACCAATTTCTAATATTCATATATCATTTCCTTCACCTGAACCTAAACCTGATCATCTGTCTAACTCACCTGTTCCTAACCGATCATCACCTCAACCGGTCACACATCCCTCAACCGATTCTACTCCTCCACTAGAAACCTTAAGGCAAGAATCCGTAAGACAATATATTCCAAGGGAAGTGAGACCAGCTAGAGGACATCCAATTGAAAATGAGATTGGTGATGTCTTTGGTCCCAGAATGACTAGAGGCCAAAGGAGAAACATGGAAGATCAACACAGTTTATATTCCTCTACTATGGTCTCAAACATAGAACCAAAGAAGACAAAAGAATCACTCAATGACCCAACTTGGTAGAAGCTATACAAGAAGAACTTAATTAGTTCGAACGATGCAAAGTATGGGAATTAGTGCCTCGTCTAAATGATCAAACAGTGATTAGATCAAAATGGGTCTTTAGAAATAAATTGGATGAGTCTGAAAAAATAACAAGTAAAAAATCAAGACTTGTAGCTAAAAGGTACAGACAAGACGAAGGAATTGATTATGATGAGACCTTTGCCCCTATTGCTAGATTAAAATCCATTAGGTTGTTTCTTGTATATATGTTGTGCTACAAAGATTTCAATTTATACCAAATAGATGTAAAAAATGCTTTCCTTAATGGAGAACTTCAAGAGCTTGTATATGTTGATCAATCTCCCGAGTTTGAAGACTCCAAGAAGCCTAATCATGTCTATAGGTTAAAAAAATCTTTGTACGGCCTCAAGCAAGCACCAATAGCATGTTATGAAACTCTCTCCAAATTCCTACTCAGTGAGAAGTTCGAAAGAGGTAAAATCGATACAACCTTATTTATTGCTAAACATAATGGTCATTCATTGTTAGTTCAAATATATGTAGATGATATTATATTTAGGTCTACTAACAAAAATTTATGCAAGAGATTTGAGAAACTTATCCAAAGCAAATTCGAGATGAGCATGATGGGAGAATTAACCTTCTTCCTTGGATTTCAAGTCAAACAAACTCAAGAAGTAATTTTCATCAATCAAACCAAATATACAAACAATCTTATCAATTAGGGGGAGATTTTTAATCAAATATATGTATAGCTTAGAAATTGCTTAATCCCAATCATAAAAGCATTATTGAGGACCCCTAATTTTAACTAGACTATTTAGAATTTTCTATTTATCCTTAGTATTCCCTTAGTGCTAGTGCCAGTGTTTTTATACTTGTATTTTCTCAAGATGACTGAAGACCTTGAGTTATTACAAAGGTGAAATTGGTTAACTTGTTCAACCTGCCAAAGGTCATAACTGGTTGACTATCTTGACCGGTCATGACTTCAATTGATCATCCTCAACCGATCAGACAGTCAACCAGTTATGTCCTCATCAGTTACTGAAGTTGGTCAATCTTCCTCAACAAGTCTCCATCAGTTGACCTTGCATTAATTGCTCTCACCTACTTAGATAAAGTTGGTAGAGTAGTTACCATGAAGTCCTTGCTGCTACCCTTTCAATAACTAATTCAAGGAATGTTTAAGTTACCATGTACTCACAACAACATCTTTACCCAGTGGATAATTCAAGCATGTCTGTACTTCAAGATCTCAAGCATTTTTTAATGGAAAAGATATTTTCATTTAATGTTCGTCAGTCCATGTCATTTTTTCAACCCCTTCAAAGAAAACAGCTCCATTTGAAGTCAACTATAAATATCTTCCTAGTAGCATTGAAGAGGGTTGGTGCATTGAAGACTTTGAGAGTAGAATTGTTAAGAACTACAAGTGTTGAAATCCTTCAAGTATTCAAGTTCAAGATATTCAGTCCTTATATTCACTAGACCATATATTAGGACAAACACTGTGTACCCTCACTCAATTATTGTTCTTGTAAGTGTTCCCCAATAATACTATGTCTAGAACACATTGATTAATCACACTACACACCCAAGAGAAATTAGTTCAACTTGTGAACACATCTCTTGAATACACTTGATCAAACTTGTATCACTCCATTAGTGATCACTTTCCTTTAGCCAGCCTTCAATTTTCCTTATAGGTTAAGGTTTGCAACTTGTAATAGACTAGTAAACATTAATAGTGAACATTTTCACAAATCCAAGTTTTGATCAAACTCGATAAAGGACGTAGCAGTTAGTTAACATCAGTTTAGCTTTTGATAAGTTACTTGGCTATTTTCAAAAGGTTTTCAAAAGAATTTTTATCAGGTTATTCACCCACCCTCTAGCCTGTTTTCCTACCAATTAGGCCTAACAAGTTATCTCATGAATCTCCTATTTATATCCATGCCCGTCTTTTTGCTAGTATTCATTGTGAAACTGTTGATCGTGTGACCACTTGTAAATGTAAGAAACTAGTACCTTCGTGTCTGTGCCAATGGCACATTTGTAGTATGAACAGTATCAATATGAAATTGATCGGTTATATAAAAATGTACGATTCTAAATGAATACTCAGTATTTACTAATCCATAAAAAGAACTATAATCCTCATTTGAACGCTACTCATAGTTTAAATACCAACTTCTCCATCCCAATAATATTAACAAACAATGAAACAATTGTCAGCCAAGCCAAGGCAGCGCTAATAAAAAACTTTAAGCATTTCATGTAATACCATACTGTGAATGTGTGCCCAAATTTTGTTTTTGTTGGATTCACGCGAGTTTGAAGACATCCGGTTTAATTTGAAAAAACGGAGTCGCCACGCCATTTTGATTACCTCAAAACTTTGAAAAAAAGGTTTTATGGGTTCGGAGGTTAAGTTACCCCTTGGGAAGAACGTTTGGCGTTCACCCAAGGTGCCTTGCCGGAGCAAGTCTCCCATGATTTCATTAATCGTGCTTGCTTGCGTGCTTTCTTGTGTGCAGGTGTTTGAAAATAAGGAGGGAATGTCCCAAGTCATCTTCCGGACGTACAAACCATTTGTTGGTTGTCGCTCGGGATTTCTTGGAATTTATGTATTCGGGATTATGATCCCGCCCTCATCTTGGACTTGTGATCATCGCATTTTTTAGACCTTGGGACTTGCGTGATCGAGAGAATGACTCTCTTTGTAGTTAAAGATGAGGTTCTTTAGAAAAGGAGGGTCCTTAGCCCATCAATCCAACACTTTAAGATGGTCGAGCTTGTATAGATGCTTCATACTCATCTTAAGTGATAATCGGAGATATAGGGTTCAAGGTTGTCCCTATCTAAAGAAATATGGAACCTTTAATGGAAGGAACGATGTAAAGATAAGATCTTTTACACCGGTCCGTTCCTAGGTTGCTAATGGGGGAATGGGGGAAATGTATGTAAAAATGACACTTTAATGAAAAGATGACATTTTTGGGTTGCAAATGATGCACTTAATTCAAAGAAATGATCTTTATTGCAAATGATGCATAAAGATTTGATTTTTATGCAAATGATGCATTTTTGTTGAAGAAATTGGCATTCATTATGCAAATGATGCATAAAGATTGCATTTTGAAAAGCATATGATGCTAGTTTATGGTAAAGACGTGGTCTTTAAAGCAAATGATGCTTGGAAAAGGGATTTTGAATGCAAATGATGCATTTTGATTGAAAATATTTGATTTTTATATGCAAAGGATGCATAAAGATGACATTTTTATTTGAAAATGGGGGTTTTAGGTGCAAAGGATGCACCTTTATGGGAAAAGACTACATTTTTATGACAAATGATGTCTAATGCATGCAAAAGGGGAAGGGGGAATATGAAGATATGATCTTTAATCTACCAAGTCCCAAGCAATAAAAAGGTAATGCAATGAGCAAATTATAAAGTAATTAGGATGCGAGGTTAGGGCGTGCGAGGTTACCAATGGCTTCCTTCTTCTTCGGGCGGAGCTAGGAGGAGAGGTTGGTCTTGGATCTTCAAGGAGGAGGGAGGGAGCTTCTTGGCCTTCTTCTTCACCTTCTTGAGCTTCCAGCAATATTCTTCATGTATTTGGAGTGTTTGTGGGTGATTTGTTGTGTTAATTATGTCAATTGTGTGTTGAAATGGGTAGAGGAGGACTCTATTTATAGGCAGTCTGGATAAGGCTAATGAAGCCGTGCGGCTAAGGACAGCGAGCTAATGCAGCCGTGCGGCATTATCCACAATGACTCAGCATTCTAGAACCATGCAAGGTGGCAAATTCTAGAACCTTTCCTCCTAATTAAGAAAAACGTGTTTCTTAATTAGGAAGGATCCTCTTCAGCCCTAAATTAATTAAAAACAGTTCCGGAATGTTTCCGGAACACTAGGAAGGTCTGGGGAATTACCGGAAAACTTACCGAAATTGCCGGGAAATTTAACCGGAAGGCATGAGCCAGATTTGGGTACTTACAGAAGCCCCTCGGCAACGTCACTTGCAAGGCGAGTGGGGTTGTCGATAGAAAAGGATCCGATCTGGTGAATGCCGAGACGGATTGGGTGACCAAGGTGGTCGAGTGGCTGAACCTCTTATGAAAGGCTACCTACGTATCCCGGAGGAATCAAGCCAGGCCGTAGTTCGGAATAGATCCTCTGGGGAATGGAGAAGAGAAACTGGTCTCTTGCTGGGGAAATAGAAGGGAAAATGACCTAGGAGGTCAAGCAATTGATCCTACTGGGGATATGCTAGGAGTGACCAAGGTGGTCAGATAACAAAGTCTCTTATGAGAGACTACTTCATCACTGAGGAGTGACGGAGGAAAAGGGTGACCAAAGTGGTCGGATGGCTGGACCTTTTATAAAAGGCTACCTACGTATCTCGGAGGAATCAAGCCTTGATCGTAGTTCGAGCATCACTAGATAGTTAGGAACGATGTCTAGGATCCTTGAGGGTTTGACAATTAATGAAGGCTGTCACCTGAGAAAACTGGAGCTTACGTCACTATCGAGAAGATAGAGGTAGCTAAAGTTGAGAGAAACTTGAGCGTACGTCACTATCTGGGATAGAGGTAGCTAAAGTTGAATGATGTTATTTCTTTATGACGGAAATAACAAAGACTAGAGCTTACGGCGCTATCTCTTTTTGACAGAGATAGAGGTAGCTAAAGCTAGAAGAACTTAAGTATACTTCACTATTCGTGATAGAGGTATCTTAAGTTAAGAGGAACTCAAGCATACGTCACTATTCGGGATAGAGGTAGCTTAAGTTGAGAGAAACTTGAGCGTACGTCACTATTCGGGATAGAGGTAGCTTAAGTTAAGAGAACTTAGCATACGTCACTATTCGGGATAGAGGTAGCTTAAGTTGAGAGAAACTTGAGCGTACGTCACTATTCGGGATAGAGGTACCTTAAGTTGAGAGAAACTTGAGCGTACGTCACTATTCGGGATAGAGGTAAGCTAAGTTTAGAGTTTTGACAATTCGGAGGTTGTCACCTAGCATTATCCCGTTATAATGGAATTAACGGAGGCGACTGGGAAGAAAGCTTAATTGCTTAAGAGATAAGGGATATCTTCTGAAAAAGATGTTATCTTGGTTAAAAGATAACGGAAATTGCATGCCCAAGTGGAAGGTCCAGGGGCAGGATTGTAATTTTCTGCTCAGAGCGAATGAGGCCGCCCGGCATGAGATGGAGAAAAAGGAGGCGTACGGCTGGAAGGTTAATTTTTCCAGATTATTTAAAATCAGATTTGAACGGGCTATTGGGCATTACTGCCGCCCAAGAACGCAGAGAGAGAGAAGAGAGGAAGAGAATTTCGAAATTCTTTCAATCCCCTTGCTTCCTTTTGATTTGAGATGGATCCGGAGGGCAATCCCATACCGAGGAAAGCAAGAAGAAACATCTCGGCGGCCGCTCGGAGGAGGAGAAAGGAGCTCGTGCGAACGGAAAGAAAGTATGACTTTCTTACGCCTCCGTCGGAGCTTTACCCGGGGAGAAGGGAGCATAAATCAACGAACCCGCGATCGGTTGGGGTAAGCATTCTTAATTTGCTCAATTCCGTCGATTTTGATTGAATTTTGAATGACTTAGGGCTTGACCCGAATTTAGAAATTTTCTAGGATTTTTGAATGATTTTGAGACATTGATGAATAATCTATGAGGCTAAGAATATGCAATGTGCAATTTGTTTGACAAAAATAATGGGAATGACCCACTTTTTTTTTTCTCGCAAATAAAGTAAGAATGAAAAAATTGTCTAAAGTGAGACGGAGTTCTTGCATGTGCTAGAACTAGGTCAAAGTTTTGAGAAAACATAATTTTGGAAGATGAAAAAGATTCATGCATGCCATTTTTGAAAGAATAATGCTTATGTGCAAAGAATTGTGATTTTGTGATTTTGTGCTTTAGGAAAGCAATGGGACTTGATTTGACAAGTTTCAAGTGATGAAAAACGCTTTTTTGATGCAAATGATGCTAGAAAAAACTTTTGTGAATGATTTTCTTTTGAAAAACATGTGCACTTTTTGAATATATGCATGCTTTTGGAAATGATGAATGATTGACACACTTCTTTTTGTTGTGCTTGTCTACAGGAGAACAAGTCTAGAGGACCATCAGAGATTGCAGTCAAGCTTTGGCAGAGGATGCCGGATTTTGAGAAGAATGGGGTGAACCCCAAGGATTTGGTGAGGGCTACCGGCCTGGATTCGTTCGTCGAGGCTATCGGCAGGGGTGTTCACATCACCTCTAAGAGCAAGGGCTTGATCCGAGGCCCTTTCGAGTTCCGTGGGACAGGTACACATAGCTTTCACGAGCCGGGAGAGCTTACGGTGACTCCTGCCGACTTCACGGCTATTGCGGCCTACGGTTCACGGAGGCCCGTGACTTGGAGAGACCACATTACAGCCGAGGAGTTCCGGGCTTTGGTTGGGTTTGAGCCGATTCCCAAGGGGATGGGGATGGAGACACGGAATGTCGAGGTGGCGCTTGAGACTTGCATGCGTAACTTTCGCTAATGATGTGGCCAGCCGGCTGCTAGAGCCTTTGTGTGGTTGATGCTGTCAGTCACTATCTTCGCTAATTCTGGGACGCTAGCTATGACTTTCCTTCTCGACTCTCTGGAGGATGTTGATGGGATAGGGACGGTCTCTTGGGGAGAGGCTGGATTGGCGGAGTTGTTTTTCTCCTTGGACATGTACAGCCGGAACAAGGCTGCTTCGATAGACTGCTTTTCCTTTGCCCTTGAGGTAGTCTCCTTTCTTTTCTCTTTTCTCTTTTCTGTCTTGAGACTTTTGTGAGAGAGAGAGAATGACATTTTTGATGTTTTGAACATGCAGGCCTGGTTTTGCGAGGTGATCGGGTTCTTCCCTTGGAACCAACAGAGCGATATCACCATCTTCCCTGCTATGGTTCGCTGGAGGGGAGATGCTAGGGATAAATTCACAGGGAAGACCCGGATCACTTTTGACTACAAAATGGTGAGGCCAGTCATCAACAGGGATGGGCACGACGGAGTGGACTTCTACCCTTGGGGCAGGTATCCGGAGATCTTGCTGGGAGATGCCATTGAGGCGACGAGGCAGAGGAGGTGGCTCACCGGGCTGACATGTGATGTCATTTACTTGGGGGACCGTTTCTCGAGCGGCGATAGCCATGTCCCTCCATTGGACGCCATTACTCCTCGGGATCCTCCAACACGGATGCTACGGCCCGAGGATTGGCCGAGAGGATGAGATTGCTAGAGTACCGAGCGAAGGCGTCGGCTGCAGAGGAGTACTTTGATATGGACACCCCCTACGCCGTGTTTGTGGAGCGGCGCACGAGGACGCCACGAAGCTAGTGAAGGCCGGCGGTCACTCCCGGGGATATGGGGAGGATGAGCCTGCGGCCGCCGATCCCTCCTGCGCATCATCCTACGTGGTCCATGGAGTACCGAGGAGGATGAGGATACTGTCCCCCGACGCTAGGGAGCCTCGGTACACCTTGCCGCTGACAAAGACTTTGTAAGTATACTTTAGGGTCTTTCCCTTTTCGGCTTTCGAGAATTTTCTCGCTTTTTGCAATTTTCGAGATTTTTGAGATTTTTCTCTTCTTTTTTCTCGGGTTCCGGCTCGCACCTATGACAGATTGGTCGGGCGAGAATAGGGGCTGGAAGGACATGTGCCGGTCCCTTCGAGGAAGCCGGCTGCGCTTCAAGGCGGCGCGGATGCACGGGAGCCGGGCGCAAGAGATGGCATGTCGGGGGCACAACATCCTCTTCATCAGCCTCAGAGTACTCTTCCAGTGCCATGCCTCGGGGGCGAGGACCCAACGCTGACATTCTGGAGCAGCTGGCTGAGTACGAGCACGATAATGTCCATCTATCTGATGTGAGCGACCAGGAGGACCTGATGAGGGAGGCTAGCATCTATGAGCTGAGTAGCGATGAGGAGGAAGAATCGGAGGCCTAGGAGGTCTCTAGAATAGATTTGGAACAAAAACAAACAATTAACACATTTGATGCACACTTTGTTTATTTTTTGCTTTATTCTGGCGCCGATGGGGCGAAGACATTGTACTTATGTTTTATTTGCTTTTCTAATTTATGTTTTCTAAATTTGCATATTATCTGAGCCTTGGGGCGATTTTTTGCTTGGAATCGGGGCTGAAACTGGGCCAAAATGATTTATAATGGTGTATAAATGCTTGAATGGCTTACGGATATGTTTTTGTACGGGTTTTGGTTGAAAAAGTGGGGTGAAAACTCCCTTGGGCAGCAACTTTGGTTCTTTGCAGAATTTCTGCGAGAGGGCTAATGTAGCCGTGCGGATAGGTCTGAGGGTAAATAGGGCCGTGCGGCTCACGGTTTTGTCTGAGCTGGTTATTTTACGAATAAAAGCAAGGCTTGGCCATTTCATTTCATTTTCAACTTAGACTAGTCCCAATTGTTCCCGAGCACATTTTGGACCTAAAAGCACCATCTTTGGTCATTTTGCGATGGAGAAGCCCGTCGGATTGCAAAGGGGAAACGAGACCGTTTTACGTCCGATCTTCAATCTTGGGTGAGACACAACTTCCAATCTCATAGGGGGCTGCTTGATTCTTCCTTCAAGATCAAGTCTTTATGGCATTTGAGGGATCTCCCGCCCGATTGGGACCTTTTGAGAGCCGCGGCAAAGTTACAGGACGTCGGAGACATGTTTCTTGCTTTTCTTATAACGAGATTGTCCCGACGCATGAAGACTTCCGAGCCTTGATTGGGGGTCCCGAGATTGAGGCTATATCTATTCCGCTGATCGGAGACGTGCCGGTGGCGGTAAAGCTTGCATCTTTTCGCGAGATTCCTTTGGGAGAGGTGAGAGGATGATGGTAGCCCGGATAGGATTGACCTTTCGATATCCCGGGCAGGTTTGGGTCTCCGGATATGGCTGCGACCACGGTGGCTATGGACGCATTTATCCTTTGCGTATTCTACTGCTCTGTTCCTCTTGAGTCCGTGGGGATCTGTCATAGTGGCCTCTTCGACATGGTTAGAGGCTATGCAAAGGTGGGAAGGATATTATCCCGTGGTTTTGGGAGAGACACTTCATGGGATTGACGGGATGGCTCGGGAGACCATTTCATGAGATCCGGGAGTCAGTTTGTGTTGACCTTATGGCTGCGGGAGAGGCTCGGGGCTTTGCCGGGGGCTTTGCCGACTCGGTGCCCTTGGGTGATTTCTCGGAGAGGTGCACCGAGGCAACGGGACCCGAGTAGGCTAGGAGGCGACGATGGCTAGGCTATCCACTTCGGACATCCGTTGGTGGATACCTCATTGGAGGTTGCGAACCCGGGGAGGATATTTCGGGAGTCCTATCTTTGTGAGGGTTCCGTGATTACTGCTGGTCATCCTTCTACATACCTGCTTAGTATCCGGGCGGTTTGGGGCTTTACGGGAGCCATTGAGCGATTGGGAGGACATCCGGACCATGGAGGTGATGCCATCGGATATGAGAGATCCGGCCCGGCTTCTCATTCTTCTCGAGGGCTTGGACATACCTTGCTTTCCCACCCGGGGCTATCTTCGGGAGCGGGAAAAGCACCATCTTGACCACTTTGTCTACTTGGGTGAGTACGAGAGGGAGATGGGAGCGACTCGGGTCATCTTGGAGGAGAGACGTCGAGCTTTATTGGGGGCGGCTGCGACTCGAGTAGGACTTTGAGGGAGGCGAGGCTAAGGCGAGTCGCCATAACCGGTCGGGTGACTTGATCGGAGATATGGAGGCTCGATACAAGAGGTTGTCAGAGGTCGCTCCTTTGAGGCGAGGCTCGGAGGGAGGAGGTGCGGACTCGTGCTCGGATAGAGAGAGCACTTATTGACACGGGTTTAGTGGAGGCTCCAGTGAGGATACCGGAGGTCGGGATGAAGGATACCGACATCATAGATAAAAAGAGGAAGAAGACTCGACGGGGCCGAGGAAAAGGGAAGAAGACCAAAGAAGACTCAGCGAATCACGACTGACAAATCTTTTCTTAGGATTCTCTTATTGCCATTTTGCAAACACATTAGTTTATTTAGGCATTTTATTGTATTTTAGATCTTTGTAGCAGGTTAGCAGAGTTAAGAGGTAGACCGTGCTTGAACTCATCAAGACGTTTTTAACTTGTAATGAACAAGAAATATTATCTTAAAAATTAGTCAAGACACATTTCATGGAAATTCAAATGTCTTATTTATTGGGACCCGTTTTATGAAAACTGAAATACCCTTTATTATTTAGGACGCACTTCATGGAAGCTTGATTGTCCTTTTTATTGTTTAGGACACATTTCATGGAAACTTAATCGTCCTTTTTATTGTTTAGACCGAACCATATATGGCTGCCTACGTTCCCCTTTTACAAGAAAGACTAAGGGGCTCAGGTCTTCGTAGTTCATTACGGTGAACTATAAAAATTTTTATGTGCGGCCATTTGTTTTTGCCTAGACCGCCCTTTTTGGGATTTTCGGCCCTAGTGGTATTACTCTTTTGCACTTTTTTTATATTTTTTTTTATTTAGACATAGTATCTTTTGAGCTTATCACTGTTGACTGGGTGGACAAAGGGATTGTCATCCAGGTCTGCAAGCTTCATGGCTCCTCCCGATAGTATCTTCTGCACCACATAAGGGCCGATCCAAACGGGTTCCCATTTTCCCAGGGGGATCTCTACCAATGAGGCTAGAGTAGCTAATGCATCTGCGAATCTGTTCTTTTCCCTTGGCAAGTAGTGGAAGGTCACTTCTGCAGGCTGTCCCGATCCAACTCCTCCATATGGGCATGATACGCTGCGAGGTTAGGGTCCATGATCTTCCACTTGTTGGAAATCGATTGATGATCGAAGTGAGTCTCAGTAAACTTCTAGCTCCTTGACATTCCTTTCTAAGGCGGCTTCCAAACCGGCAATGCGGGCTTCGTACTCGGCAACATTGTTCGTGGCGAGGAAGTTCAACTTGAGGGCTATGGGTGTATGCTCATCCTTCGGATCGACCGGTAGCATGCCGATACCATTTCCTCTTTTGTTAGCGGCTCTGTCAAAGAACAGCGCCATCGGTTTCGGGTTCGACCGCAATGATCCCTTCATCAGGGAATTGGGGTTCGGAGCCCTGTCCTCATTCTTGGGGAAGTTTGAGTGGTCGACAATGCTTGACCCTTGATGGCTTTTACGGTCACATAGTTGATGTCGTACTACGCTAAGAAGAAGGACCACTTTGCTAGACGCATCGAAAGGGAAGGCTTATCAAAGATGTACTTGATGGGGTCCATTTTTGAGACCAAATTCACGCGGGGGTGGGCTTGCATATAATGCTTCAACTTGCCGACTACCCGGACAGTCACACATGAGAGTCTTTTCACATCTTTGAGTAATTGAGCTCACTTCCTGCGGCTTAGAGTGACAAAGTAAATGGCGTTTTCTACCCGAGAGTCTTTCTTTTCACGAGCAAGCATAGCCCCAGCTAGTATCGGTGACGGTGAGATAGAGCGAGAAGAGGTTTACGTCTATGTGGGGGCATAGCACGGAGGGTGTACCAAGTATGCCTTGATCGGTCAAAATCATCCTGGCATTCTTCGGTCCATTACGTGTCTACGTTCTTCTTCATGAGCTTGAAGATGGGCTCGCACATAGTGGTCAACTTGGTTGACGAAATGGCTAATGTCTTTGCAGTTTTCCCATAAAGCTCTTGACTTACATGCAGGTCCGAGGTGGCCTCATATCCATAATGGCTTTGATCTTTTGGGGGTCAACTTCGATAACTCGCTCCGTGACCATATACCCAAGCACTTTTCCCCTTGTCACTCCGAAGGTGCATTTAGCAGGGTTTAGTCTCATGGAATGTTGTCTCGGTCTCTCAAAGAACTTCCGCGCAGTCAACAAAGTGCTGTCCGTCCTCGACTTTGGAGTGGATTATCATGTCGTCTACGTAGACCTCGATCTCCTTGTGGATCATGTCATGAAAAAGCGCGGTCGGCTGCCCTTTGGTAAGTAGCCCGGCGTTCTTAAGCCCAAATGGCATCAGTATATGATAAGTTCCCCACGGGCGTGGTGAAGGGTCTTTTCTTGGTCTTCCTCGGCCATCTTGATCTGGTTGTATCTGCAAAGCCGTCAACGAAGGATTTGACTTCGTAGTTAGCGGTGGAGTCTACCGGGATGTCTATGTTTGGCAAAGGGTAATCGTCCTTGGGGCGCCTTGTTCGAGATCTCGGAAATCCACACAGCGGCGCACCTTCCCATTGGCCTTGGTGACGGTCACAATATTGGACAACCATGTCGGATATTCGATGACTCGATGAATCCTACCCGCAGTAGCTTCTCAATTTCTTCTTTGACTGTAGAGACCATTACGGCTTGATCTTCCTCGGTTTACGCTTTGCTTGGTTTAGCATCTCGGTGCTAGAAGGATTACGTGCTTTACTATCGAAGCTGTCTAGCCCCGGCATATCCTGTATGACCATGCAAACACGTCGACGTATTCCCTGAGCGAGATCAATCGGTCTGTCCCGTTCAACCCCATGGAAGAAGTTTCCGATCTGTGTCTCTTTAGGTTCCTTGACGGTACCCAGTTCACACTTGTCAAAACCTCCTCGGCGACTTGGGCCCGGTTTTCCTCTTTTTGAAACCCGCTTAAAAGATTTCTTTAATGTATTGTTCATTTAGTGTGTTTGCATCTTGTTCAAATGATTCATAATTAACTGTTGTTAAGTTTTGAGTTAATTTATCGTTTGTTAAGTTGGCAATAAGAGGATACTTAGAAAGATCTGTCATTTCATTCAAAAAAGGGGAAAGATGACATCGATTACATTTTGGTAGTCCTCGGGCGTGAGGCCTTCGGATGACTCAGGAGGACTGGAATTCAAAGATTCCTGACTAACCGAACAGACGCTACTCGACTCTGGACCCTACACTACTTATTGACTCGAGGGTGGCTTGACAAGGGTTGGACCAGGGATCTCACTCCTTCTTGCTGTTGCCACGGGAGTAGCGATCTTGTCGGCGTTCTTGAGAAAGTTGGAGACTTCAAATTGATCAAAAACATGCCGGAAATCATTGACGGGCCGGTGCAGGTGGAAAGATAGTGAGGGGAGCTAGAGTAGCTTGATGCAATCTCTCGGTGAGCTCGTCGGTGACAAGCTGGGCTCATTGATTTGAAGAGTCTGGCTCATCTTATCAATGCCTTTGCGATAATTCATTTTCTCTTTCTTGATCTTGGACACCACGACCTTGTCGGTATAGCGATAGGAGGGTTGGCCTGGATAATGCTTGATGAAGTCTTCTTCGAGAGGGGATCTTAATTCTTCCTTGGTAGCTACGTATTGATAGGCTTTACGTATTACGCTTCTAGATACGCTAGCTTCTCATTGAACTTTACGATGGCCACTAATTCAGCATTTTACGCTTCAAGAGGATCTTGTACATGGGGGTATCATTTGGTGTGCTTTGAATGATGGGTTCCTTGGCGGACTGTTTGGCATAGTGCCGACATAGTAATCGAACTTGCCGAGAAGGCTCCCTAGAGTTCGACGCTCTTGTCTCCGGCTTCATACCTTTCTTTTAGCTTACATTGTGTGGACTTTCTCTTCTTCTTCTTTCTCAAAGGAGCGTCTTCATTGATCCATTCTTGGTACTCATACTCCATACAGTCCTCACAGTCGCATACATCATACCCTATGTGAGGCTTGGGCTGAACTAGGATGGCCTCTCCGACTACTTGGTTATTACCATTGTTGACTACCATGTTGGCCATTTTGACTTGAAAAAGCTGGGTAAAATCCGAGGATTCTGGCGAACTGTCGAGAATTCTCGGTGCTAACATGTCGGCGACCAGCCCGGTGTTCTCACCCACTTCTTTCTCGCTTGCGGGGAAAGGGATATGAAAGGTTTAGACTCGGGGTAGGTGTTTAGTTTGAAGGCTCGGGCAATATGCAAATTAGAATCTTCCGGTTTACTTAAAGCAGTGTCTTTTATTAATATCTATTTGGTTGGAAAAGGGGGTTTGCCCTTCTTTTCGTAACTACACTAGATCTGGATCGATGGGTTCCGTCACTACGTCTATAAGCCCTCGTATTCCACACGTATTTCGACCTCCCGGGGTGGGCGGCCCCGGCGAGAGTCCTATAGGGCACGCGGATCCCACCGACCGAGAGTAAAGAACGCTCCTAACGGGTCTAGCGGGTCATAGGAACTTTCAACGCACGAGCGATGCGGATTATAGTCGAGGCAATATAGGGAAAGTCTCGTCTTTACGCGCCTTGATAGGATTTTAGCGAGAATTTCGCTTGAGCGAATGACGTTTTGACTTTCGGTAATGTCAGAAGATAATAGGTATGGGTCGGGCGGCAAAGCGGATGACACAGTGTCACATTGAACTTCGTTGCATACGCCGGGCGTGAGTTAGAATCGAAGTCAATGCCGGGTCAAGATCTTGCCAATGGTTCCTTGTCGGAATGTTAGCAGAGCTTCGCTTGAGCGAAAGATCTTTTGATTTGTTGGCAAAGACTCGGTCTTGACTCTTACGCATTCCGTGCGGAGTCAAGGTCAATAGTCAATGTCGGAGTCGAGATCTCGCCAATTTTTCCTTGTCGGAATTTTGGCGTAGTTCTTCTTCCGTTATGAACTAAGGCTTGACCTTTACGAGGGTATGCAAGTGGGCTATATGACACGGACTAAACCAAAAACCAACCAAAAGTCACGGTTTTTGAAACGTGTGACACCTGTGCATTGGTCGACCTTTGGCTGCCATGGGGAGGTTGGGATGATTCCGTGCGCGCCGGGAGCATCGTAAGGCTGTCCGTGGCTGCAGTGGAACCACCCTCGGGTTTGAAGGACGTGCGTGCAAAAGTGTACATGATATATCAGGTGCGCGTAGTGTGCGGTCTCCTAAAAATGTTCCTTTTTGAGTTAAAACAGAGATTTTCGAAATGTGTTTTAAAGGAATGATTTTCGGGACGGGGAGAATGCAACACATAAGCACATAAATTTTAAGGAGCCCCAGTCAGTCATGGAGCTGAGTAGCCCCAAGCTACTAGGGTGCCGGATTAACCATGATTTTTCTGGTGGAATTGCCGGCGAGGTCGCCGAGTCGAGAATCGAGGAGGATTGAGCCGTACGGCTTGCATGGATCAATTTTCCAGGTTCCACTCCTTTTGCTATTTTTTTCGGGTTGTTTTCCGTTCAAAGTATGCACAAATTCCAAGATGCAAATGATGCAATGCATGGTAAAGAAAGCAAGCATGATTAATGAAATCGGCGACGGAGTCTAACCCGCTCAAAGGAAAAGCTTTCTTTTTTTTTTTTTTTCAAAATTTTTTTCTTTCGAAAAGGGATGCGGTACGTGGATTGTTAAACCATCGGTTATCCCAACTCCCACGTCAGGGAGTGTACAGGAAGGGTAAGTGGTTTCCACCTATATACCGAGGATCGATTTTTTTGTTTTGAAAATAAAAGCTTTTCTCCTTTGGGATTTTCCCAGCCAGTCGCCAGCGTGAATGTGTGCCCAAATTTTGTTTTTGTTGGATTCACGCGAGTTTGAAGACATCCGGTTTAATTTGAAAAAACGGAGTCGCCACGCCATTTTGATTACCTCAAAACTTTGAAAAAAAGGTTTTATGGGTTCGGAGGTTAAGTTACCCCTTGGGAAGAACGTTTGGCGTTCACCCAAGGTGCCTTGCCGGAGCAAGTCTCCCATGATTTCATTAATCGTGCTTGCTTGCGTGCTTTCTTGTGTGCAGGTGTTTGAAAATAAGGAGGGAATGTCCCAAGTCGTCTTCCGGACGTACAAACCATTTGTTGGTTGTCGCTCGGGATTTCTTGGAATTTATATATTCGGGATTATGATCCCGTCCTCATCTTGGACTTGTGATCATCGCATTTTTTAGACCTTGGGACTTGCGTGATCGAGAGAATGACTCTCTTTGTAGTTAAAGATGAGGTTCTTTAGAAAAGGAGTGTCCTTAGCCCATCAATCCTACACTTTAAGATGGTCGAGCTTGTATAGATGCTTCATACTCATCTTAAGTGATAATCGGAGATATAGGGTTCAAGGTTGTCCCTATCTAAAGAAATATGGAACCTTTAATGGAAGGAACGATGTAAAGATAAGATCTTTTACACCGGTCCGTTCCTAGGTTGCTAATGGGGGAATGGGGGAAATGTATGTAAAAATGACACTTTAATGAAAAGATGACATTTTTGGGTTGCAAATGATGCACTTAATTCAAAGAAATGATCTTTATTGCAAATGATGCATAAAAATTTGATTTTTTATGCAAATGATGCATTTTTGTTGAAGAAATTGGCATTCATTATGCAAATGATGCATAAAGATTGCATTTTGAAAAGCATATGATGCTAGTTTATGGTAAAGACGTGGTCTTTAAAGCAAATGATGCTTGAAAAAGGGATTTTGAATGCAAATGATGCATTTTGATTGAAAAGATTTGATTTTTATATGCAAAGGATGCATAAAGATGACATTTTTATTTGAAAATGGGGGTTTTAGGTGCAAAGGATGCACCTTTATGGGAAAAGACTACATTTTTATGACAAATGATGTCTAATGCATGCAAAAGGGGAAGGGGGAATATGAAGATATGATCTTTAATCTACCAAGTCCCAAGCAATATAAAGGTAATGCAATGAGCAAATTATAAAGCAATTAGGATGCGAGGTTAGGGCGTGCGAGGTTACCAATGGCTTCCTTCTTCTTCGGGCGGAGCTAGGAGGAGAGGTTGGTCTTGGATCTTCAAGGAGGAGGGAGGGAGCTTCTTGGCCTTCTTCTTCACCTTCTTGAGCTTCCAGCAATATTCTTCACGTATTTGGAGTGTTTGTGGGTGATTTGTTGTGTTAATTGTGTCAATTGTGTGTTGAAATGGGTAGAGGAGGGCTCTATTTATAGGCAGTCTGGATAAGGCTAATGAAGCCGTGCGGCTAAGGACAGCGAGCTAATGCAGCCGTGCGGCATTATCCACAATGACTCAGCATTCTAGAACCATGCAAGGTGGCAAATTCTAGAACCTTTCCTCCTAATTAAGAAAAACGTGTTTCTTAATTAGGAAGGATCCTCTTCAGCCCTAAATTAATTAAAAACAGTTCCGGAATGTTTCCGGAACACTAGGAAGGTCTGGGGAATTACCGGAAAACTTATCGAAATTGCCGGAAAATTTAACCGGAAGGCATGAGCCAGATTTGGGTACTTACACATACATGAAGCTTCTTCACTTGCACAATTGAATTGTACTACCTGCACCCCCACAGGCCCAAATTGACATTCATCCAAACTCTAATGGAAAATCTAAATGAAACAGATAAGTGTCACAATATAAATTGTTGAATACATATATAGCTGAGTATATGGCAACGTAAGCAGTTCTCTTGAGCTACTTAGCAATACCAACTAATTGTTTTTCCTAGTGGAACACTTGTGCTAGATCAAGCTCATTCAACTATCTGTCGTTCCAAAAAAGTTCCAGATCGTAAGGAGTACCACCTCTAATTTCTTCCATCTCAAACATTCCACCTCTAAATGTATATCAGATCAGGACAAACAACATACCATGATGCACAAGCTGTGTAATCAGCATCAGGCTGCAAACATCAAAATTGTTAGATTTATTATATTGACACTAATTTAGAGACAAATGGGGAATCAAACATAGTGAATTAGAACACACACAGTTGTCTCTTGTCCGCTCCATTTGAGTGTCAGTGCTAATGAAAATGCCAGTGAGTGCTTGAGTTCTTCATATACCACCGGTTGAATTAAGAATGCTTTGAATTAAGAAGCCATCATTTCAAATTTTGTAGGGAAGCCAAGTTTAAGCCCATCTGCTTCTGTAAGTTCATAACACAAAAAATCTGACATCACCACTAGTAAAAAATCACAACAAAGTACTACTAAAAGTTAAAATCAGGTATTAGGAAAAAAAAAGTTAAAAATCACATGAATAAACAATCTCAAACCAATATAACTCCAATAAAAAATGTGACATTTATTTTGGGACATAGGAAGTACATTTTCATATGTTTTGGTTCTGCAGATACAAATGTTATATATGCAAAGGTAAGATAGTTGAAAGACATTTTTCTTCTTTTTTTCCAGATAAATGACAAATATGTATAAAAACATTAGTCCTAACCATTTTATACAACTTTGTTTCTACCATTTCACAGTGAAACATGCTCATGCTAAATTCCATCTCCTCTAGTTCAACCACACAACCATCACGCCATCTGAATTCAACTACGAAATTAGGCAACATCCAATTGATGGTTCAGTACTGCAACTTTAGTTGCAAATGAATTATGGACAGGGTTATATATCTCATTTTTCCAAATGAAATATGTATTAAACGAAAATCTTGTGCCAGGAACCTCCACCACTTTAGACCCATTACCATATATATTCCTCCAACCATTTCAAACCTCCACCACTTTAAACCCATTACCATATATATTCCTCCAACCATTTCGAATATGAAACTAAATCACATCCATCTATCTATCTATCTATTGGCTCTTTTTTATTTTTAAAACTAATATGAATGATCTTTGACAATTGAGTATGCTTCCCAAATTTTCTATATCCAGTCACCAGTTTACTTGTTTTGATTCCCATCAACTTCCCTAATCCTCAAAATCTTACACGTACATTGAAAATCAAGCCAAAAATAACAGATTAAGCCAATTAACATAGAGAAACAACTTAAAATCAATAAAGTATACCTCGTAAACTCAACATCAGTTAATTGAATTTGTTTTCATCTACATCAATAATGGAAGTTTTCAATCCACTCTATTTCCTTTCCTTCTTTGTTATCTCCTCAAGACAACCACCACATCAATATCCACTCTATCTCTCTCCTCATTCTTGCACCCCTTTCTTATTCTTTGAATACACAAACACTAACACACCCTCAAACAAATTAATATCACCAATCATATAAAAACAATAAAAAAAACTTACATAAATAGTAAAAAAGACAAACCTTAAGAATTGACCTTCAAGCCACACAATCCTTACCAATAATTTACGGTGTGGCTTTCACTCTCTGCCATAGTGGTGTCAATAATGAGAAACTGAACAAGTTATTTACCTTTTTTACCGAAGGGTGGGAGGTTAAAACACTATTTGAGATGAGAAAGTGAGGAGTTACAATACAATTGAGGAGGAAAAAATTCAGGCCGTCAGATTAATTTTCTAGATTTAATCCTTCTCTTTATCTCGGCAGTTACTCACATTCCTTATTGTAATATATATACTAGTACTTTCTGACCCGTGTCAATGACACGGTGACGGTACTCATGATATTCAAGTAAGGAAAATATAAAATTAAAGACAATATAAAGATGTACATCATTAAAATATTTCCCATATCTGATACAGTTGCAGAGGAAGGGCAAAGGCCTGAACGTGAAGCTGCTGAGGCTGCTGCTGAGGCTGAAGAAGCAGGCTGGACTCCAGGCGGCTGCCCCTTCACCACCCAGGCGTGCGCCTCACCTGAAGGACTTCAAGACCGAGCTACGGATCTCGAGGCGGACGCCTCAGAAGACCCAGGCGGGCGCCTCAATGCAGTGACGGGATTTGCTGATGTTTTTAATGCTGCGTTTTTTTAAACAATTAACTAGGGTATTTTAGTCCTTTCTAGTCTAATACGTTTTTAGGGTTTCTTAGAGTATTTAAACTTGTTTTAGTTGTTGAAGAACTTAGTTTTGGATTTTATGAATTGAATTAAAGGACAAGAACGGCTGTGCCTTCTTTGTTAACGAATCTTGTTGGTTTTCGTTCGGTTCCATCTCATAACCTCCGTTTTCTACATCATTTGGTATCAGTTGTCTGGACGATTTGATGGCCGAACGAGGGCATGGAGTTCGTGGAGGAAGAGGTGTTCGTGGAAGGGGCCGTGCAGCGGATCCTCCGGCAGACGATCCTCACCGCGAGCGTGATATACACGATATTGAGATCGACGATCTGAGAAGACAGGTTCAGGTACTTCAACTCCAAGTTCGGAATCGCAGAAATCGTGGGGGGGACACCGCCGATTATGGGTTCTGATTCGGAAGATTCTTTCGAGGGTACGGAGTATCACGAGGGAGTCAATCCCTTTGCCAGAAATCGTGGACATCTGAATGGGTATGAGGAAGACGCTTTGAAGGATATCGGTGTCAAGATCAAAATTTCGGAATTCGAAGGTAAGACTCATCCTGACGAGTTCATTGACTGGTTAAATACTGTTGAACGTATTTTTGATTTAAAACCTATGAATGATGCTACTAAGGTGAAAGTAGTAGCAATCAAATTGAAGAAACATGCTTCGATTTGGTGGGAACATGTTAAGAAACAAAGGGTTAGGAAGGGTAAATCCAAGGTTCAATCTTTGGATAAGATGAAGAAATTGCTTAGGTATAAGTTTCTTCCGGAACACTATAGACAGGATTCGTTTCTTGCTTATCATAATCTGAGGCAAGGGGATATGTCTGTAGAAGAATTTATTCATGAGTTTGACCGTTTGTGGATGAAGTGTGATGTTGCAGAAGAGGACGAGCAAACAGTAGCCCGTTTTCTTGGGGGATTGCGTACTGATATTTCAGATGTGGTCCACCTGCAGCAATATTGGACTTATGATGATGTTTGTAGGCTTGCTTTGAAGGTTGGAAAGCAATTGCAGCGAAAGAAGAGTGTGAATGGTTGGCAACACAAGAGTTTTTCGGGTAATCATAGTAGTGGAATTCCTAGCAAGGTTGAGGGGGTTACACCTACAGTTCCAGTCACACCAGTGGCAGAAAAATCTGGTGCAACGCAGGAAGCTTTAAGGGGTAACAAGTCAGCCCGGTGCTTCAAATGTCAGGGAATTGGTCATTTAAGGGCCGAGTGTCCTAACTGACATGTTGTTGCTCTAATGGAGGATAGTCCACCAATTTACGATGAAGCACCAGATGATTCAAGTGGTGATACTGAAGAAGTGTATGCAGATCAAGGAGTGGCATTGGTGGTTCAACGGGTGTTGAATGTGAATGAAGTGGAAAACAAGGATTGGCTTCGTCACAACATTTTTCGGACTAAGTGCACTGCCATGGGGAAAGTGTGCAACGTGATCATTGATGGGGGTAGTTGTGAAATCATCGTTTCTACTGAGATGGTTGATAAATTAAGCTTGCAAACGGAAGAACACCCACAACCGTACAAGTTGTCTTGGTTAAGCGAGGGGAGTTCATTGAGGGTCAACAAGCGGTGTTTGGTGCAATTTTCCATTGGCAAACGTTACTCGGATGATGTATGGTGTGATATTGTGCCAGTGGTTGCGTGTCATGTATTGCTTGGTCGTCCATGGTTGTTTGATCGGAGAGTTACGCATGATGGCTACAAGAACACTTATACCTTTACGAAAGATGGAGTGACGGTTACATTGTGCCCTACTCACTACCGAAAGAAACTTGACTCCGGTAAGGCTTCTGTCCCCATTGATCATCAACTCCTCAGCTGGTCTAGTGTGGATGAATCATCCGAGCGACACAGTAGGTACAAGCAGCAAGTTGATGCACTTCGAAAAAGAAGTGTTTTCAAGGCGGGAGGATTTCTTTGGGTTCACGTGTGCAAGATGGGGTTTTTGTTGATGCGTCTTATTGGTATCGAATTGTGGTCGAGTCTTTTTCAAGGGGGGTGAATGATACAGTTGCAGAGGAAGGGCAAAGGGCTGAACGTGAAGCTGCTGAGGCTGCTGTTGAGGCTGAAGAAGCAGGCTGGACTCCAGGCGGCTGCCCCTTCACCACCCAGGCGTGCGCCTCACCTGAAGGACTTCAAGGCTGAGCTACGGATGTCGAGGTGAGCGCCTCAGAAGACCCAGGCGGGCGCCTTAATGCAATGACGGGATTTGCTGAAGTTTTTAATGCTGCATTTTTTTGAACAATTAACTAGGATATTTTAGTCCTTTCTAGTCTAATACGTTTTTAGGGTTTCTTAGAGTGTTTAAACTTGTTTTAGTTGTTGAAGAACTTAGTTTTGGATTTTATGAATTGAATTAAAGGACAAGAACGGCTGTGCCTTCTTTGTTAACGAATCTTGTTGGTTTTCGTTCGGTTCCATCTCATAACCTCCGTTTTCTACATCAATATCTCAAAATTTATCAAAATAGAAAAGCAAACATGAAATACAATACAAATTACAAAACTAAGCATCATGATTTTGACAAACAAATGGATTTTGCTAATCTTATTAAATCAATAAAAAATCATTTTTACTACTCCCTCCATCCTATCAAGAGTGTCACCCTTTTAGGGGTGGCACGCAAATTAAGGAAAAAAGTGGGAAGGAAAAATATTGTGAGTGTAATTTGAAAATAGGAGAGAGAATTAGTGGAGGAAATAGTGAATTTAAAAAGTGTTAGTGAGTGTAATTTGAAAAAATGAGAGAGAATTAGTGGAGGGAATAGTTAGTGGGATAATAGAATATTAATAAAATAATTCCTTTTTAGAAAAGGTGACGCTTCAAACGGGACGCCATTTTGAGTAAAAAGTGACACTTTTGCTGGGACGAAAGGAGTATTTTTTAAAAATATTTCTCATTCATTATACCCCGAGTTGTTATGCAGCAGCTCTAGATACCACTCTCAAATCAAATTCTCAAATCAAATGTGACCAAGTAACAGGCTTTTTAAGTAGAACTTGAATTTTCTACGTATCCTATAAAAAGACAAATGAGAGAAATGGTTTGTTTAGAAACCTGCGCTGCATTAATTGTTTTACTACTAAATGTTTTATAAGACTACTCACAGTGGTTTCATATCACCTTTCCATTTCATTCAACACTTTTTACATTTTTTCTTATTCACCTAATATTTTATCTACCCATTTCATTTAACCCCCTATAATAACTAACTTAAATTAAATTTCAACTCCCTCCAACTCATCATTTTATACCCCATCACTTTGAGTGTTTTTTTTTTGCATCAAAATCAAATGAAACTTATATCAATTTGTAGGGAAAAAAAATGATGAATTTTGGTGAAAAAAAAAATTAAAAAAAATTAATTTACTAGGTGATAATTAAGCTCAAATTGAAAAATGAGTGTTTTTTTTGTGTCCAAATCAAATGAAACTTATATCATTTTGTAGGGAAAAAAAAAGAAGATGAATTTTGGTGAAAAAAAAATTAAAAAAAAAATAATTTACTAGGTAATAATTAAGCTCAAAGATTTGGGATAAAAAAAAAATTTCGAAATTCGAACTGACCAATAAGAAGCTGCCACTTGTCACATCCAGGAAAAACAAAAAAAAAAGAGGAAAACCATTGCACCTCACACGCTGGCCGGGCGTGAGGTGCACTCGCCATGCCTAGGCCAATTACACGCTGACACGTGTCTTATTAAAAAAAATATAATAAAAAACCTTTCAACCCGGATGAAACTTTTAATTCAGCCAATTCATTTACCCCTCTTTCAACTGCCCATTGCACCATTTCATTCACCTTAAACCCATTTCATCCCACAATTCAATCCTCCATTGTAGATAGCCTAAGGCTACAAAAAAATGCAACATATGTTTACAAAAAATCTTTCCTTCAATTTACATGTGCCAAAACATGAAAACATTAAAAGTAAGTAGCCCAAAAATTTGTGGGGTTTGCAAATACCTTCGTTAATTACTTTAAGCTCTAAAATGGTAAAACAATTGTGGCTTCTAATTAATTCCAAATTATACAGATTCCTCCTTACTAAGCTTCCAAGCAATAGCAACATAGTCGAACCTAGTCCTACCCTGTGTTCTTCTCTTTCTGCCTTTTCATGATATATCAATGGTAGCTCCTTTAGTTTCAAGTTACTCAGATCCGATTTTTTCTCGGATTGATTCTATGATCTTCAAATCTACCATGTTTCCAATAGTATCAGTCAAGCAAAATATGATTAGGTATTTTCCCATTGTCGTTGCGATTTCCGCTCTTGTCATATTAAGCTCGTTTTCTCGGAATGTCCTCGTTACTTCTGCTAGTAGCCCTGTCATGTCTTCAGTACATAACCTAATCTTACTAATTCATGTGAACTCCAAATAAAATATAACTCATGTTACTATAAAATATAAACCATGTTAGACTTTTGTTCAATCTGACTGTGTACACACCCCATGAAATAGTTAATGGTATACAAAGAAAAATACCTTTAACGCTTTTCTTTCAATTGAGGTTTGTAAACAAAGAATCACCCTTTGTTTTTCAGTTTCTGAACTATTTGGAGTTCCATCCATGTGTCTATGAAAAATTCCCGAAGAATAAAGAATATTTTTTTCCATAAATTAACAAACAAATTAACAAAAAATCACACGTAATCAATCATTAATATGAAAGAATATGTACTAAATATGCTCTGCCTCCTGTGGTGGTAATGGTAGCATGGAGCACAAAATAAATCCGCGTCACTCAATGTGTAAACAACATCAAATAAAAGCTTAGTTCGATCCAAGCTTCTATGTTGTCAATCTTGTGAGAAAATTTAATTGGGGAACGAGAACATCAATCTTTTAAATAAATTAGAGCTACAATTATTCCATTGTGTGTCCATACATAAGACTCAGCTATGTTGCACTTTAAATCTGATAAAACTGCGAAAACCTCTGATAGAAGGTCTAATATGTCTGTTCCGGTGAGTTCAAGAGCGGTCGTACCATCAATAGACTTTGATTTTGCATAGTGATGAGCCATTTGGAGTGAATATAAAATACAATTTAGATATCACTTACTCAAGTTATTTATAAAAATCAAAATTTATGCCCTTCTTCCACTACTACTCTCCTCCTCTTCTTTTTAAGAGAAAAAAATAAGTTAAGCTATACCTACCAACCTCTCTCTCTCTCTATCTCTCTCCCACACTCACACCATGATAAAGTACAATGCGATAGAGATTTATTGAAAGCTTAGAAATCATAAGTGTTCTCCTCTATATTACCATACATATCAGTATGCACAAAAGCCAGTAACATATAAAGATGTAAATGGCTAGGAGAGAACTTTGTTGCTGGATTAGGATAGTTGCATATCTAAGTAAATATTATTTTCATCCTTTAACAGGAATAGATGCCTATTTTCCATCATTTCCGATGGAGCCAAATACTCACTATTTTTTTGCTTGGTGATATGATGAAATAAAGCAAAATGACTGACTAAACTGGCAATTCTGAATAAAGTCTCTAAGGGTGTGTTTGGATACATCAATTCCATAACTTGGAATTGGAATTGGAGCATGGAATTCCAATTCTCCTGTTTGGATGTTAAAATGAATGGTAGAATTGGGGTAGTACTATATACAAGACATGATTTTACAAGGCATGTACAAAATGACAAAAATACCCTCATATATATATTAAAAAATAATAAAAAATCCTTCCCTCCCCCCATTTCAAACGACGGACAATTCTCTCTCTCTCATTGCGCTGTTCTATCTCTCTCTCTCTCTCAAAACCTAACGTCGCTCTCTCTTCTCTCAATCATTCAACGAACGCCGCCATCACCACCGCCGGAAAGCATGAAGACAAACCTCCCTAAAACCGGTGGAAAGTCCGTCTCCTCTCCGCCGCTCCAAAAGTAATTATTTTTAACCTAAAATTTCAATTTGAAAACCCAACATTAATTTTATGCCTAAAATGGATTATATAATGCTTAATGTTGTTTAAACGTATCCTAAATGGTTCTAATTGCGATTTTGTAACATTAATTTGGGTTTTTTGTTTGAATCGGATACGAATTCGTGTGCCTAAAATTTGAAGTTGTTTCCAAGGTAAGCTTTCGTATGAACACATACGAATGGTTACCAACATATCGGGTATTGGCATACGAAATGTAAACTGATTCATCAGTTTACATTTCGTATGCCAATACCCGAAATGTTGGTGACATTTCGTATGTGTTCATACGAATGGTCACCAATATTTCGGGTATTGGCATACGAAATGTAAACTGATTCATCAGTTTACATTTCGTATGCCAATACACGAAATGTTGGTGACCATTCGTATGAACACATACGAAATGTCACCAACATTTCGGGTATTAGCACACGAAATGTCAACTGGTTATTGAATATTAACTGTCTCTTATTTAATTTTTTGTAGGGACGTAACCCTGCGACGGCCTCTAATAGAAAGAGGAAGGCCGAGGAGCGCAGCCTAAGGCAGATCAACGGAGCAAAAAGATTCACGACAAGAAAGTCGTGATTGAGGAGACTGTGGTTGAGGAGAGTGATAGTGAGGGTAGTTATTCTAGTGAGGATTCATCTTCACGTACTCGGTCCCGAGGTGCATATGTGCAGGAGTGTAAGTACCCAAATCTGGCTCATGCCTTCCGGTTAAATTTCCCGGCAATTTCGGTAAGTTTTCCGGTAATTCCCCAGACCTTCCTAGTGTTCCGGAAACATTCCGGAACTGTTTTTAATTAAATAAGGGCTGAAGGGAATCCTTCCTAATTAAGAAACACGTTTTTCTTAATTAGGAGGGAAGGTTCTAGAATTTGCCACCTTGCATGGTTCTAGAATGCTGAGTCATTGTGGATAATGCCGCACGGCTGCATTAGCTTGCTGCCCTTAGCCGCACGGCTTCATTAGCCTTATCCAGACTGCCTATAAATAGAGCCCTCCTCTACCCATTTCAACACACACAATCCATAGCAAGTCACCCACAAACACTCCAAATACGTGAAGAATACTGCTGGAAGCTCAAGAAGGTGAAGAAGAAGGCCAAGAAGCTCCCTCCCTCCTCCTTGAAGATCCAAGACCAACCTCTCCTCCTAGCTCCGACCAAAGAAGCAAAGGAAGCAATTGGTAACCTCGCACGCCCTAACCTTGCTTTTAATTGATATACTTGCTCATTGCATTCATATATCTTGCTTGGGACTTGGCATTTATTCATAAAGATCACATCTTTATCACCCCCTTTCCCTTTTGCATGCATTAAGACCTCATTTGTCATAAAAATGTAGTCTTTTTCATAGAGGTGCATCCTTTGCACCTAAAACCCCCATTTTCAAATAAAAATGTCATTTTTATGCATCATTTGCATATAAAAATCCAATCTTTTCAATAAAAATGCATCCTTTGCATTCAAAACCCTTTTTCATGCATCATTTGCATAAAAATCCTATCTTTACGCATCACTTGCATAAAGATCATTTCTTTCAATCAAAAAGCATCATTTGCTAAAACAAAAAATGTCATCTTTTCATTAAAGAGTCATTTTTCATCATGCATTTCCCCTATCCCCCAACCTTGGAACGGACCGGTGTAAAAGATCCTATCTTTACATCGTTCCTTCCATTAAAGGTTCACGATTTCTTTGGAAAGGGATAACCTTGAACCCTATATCTCCGATTATCGCTTAAGAAAGAGTATGAAGCCTCTATACGAGCTCGACCATCTTAAAGCGTAGGATTGATGGGCTAAGGACCCTCCTTTTCTAAAGAACCTCATCTTTGACCAAAAGAGAGTCATTCTCTCGATCACGCAAGTCCCGAGGGTCCCGAGGTTTAAAATGCGATGATTACAAGTCATAAGATGAGGACGGGATCATAATCCCAAATACATAAAATTCCAAGGAATCCCGAGCGACAACCAACAAATGGTTTGTACGTCCGGAAGACAACTTGGGACATTCCCCCCCCCCTTTTTCTCAAACACATGCACACAAGAAAGCACGCAAGCAAGCACGATTACTGAAATCTTGGGAGACTTGCTCCGGCAAGGCACTTTGGGTGAACGCCAAACGTTCTTCCCAAGGGGTAACTTAACCTCCGAACCCAAGTAAAAACCTTTTTTTCAAAGTTTTGAGGTAATCAAAATGGCGTGGCGACTCCGTTTTTCAAATTAAACCGGATGTCTTCAAACTCGCGTGAATCCAACAAAAATTTGGGCACCACATTCACAGTTTGGCGACTCCGCTGGGGACTACCCAAAGGAGAAAAGCTTTATTTTCAAAACAAAAAAATTGATACTCGGTATATAGGTGGAAACCACTTACCCTTCCTGTACACTCCCTGACGTGGGAGTTGGGATAACCGGTGGTTTAACAATCCACGTACGCATCCCTTTTCGAAAAAACAATTTTGAAAAAAAAAAAAGAAAGCTTTTCCCTTTGAGCGGGTTAGACTCCCATCGCCGATTTCATTAATCGTGCTTGCTTTCTTTACCATGCATTGCATCATTTGCATCTTGGAATTTGTGCATACTTTGAAACGGGAAACAACCCGAAAAATAGCAAAAGGAGTGGAACTCCGGAAAATTGATCCATGCGCCGTACGGCTCAATCCTCCTTGGATTCTGACCGGGCGACCTCAGTGGCAATTCCACCAGAACAAAAAAATCATGGTTAATCTGGCAGTCCTAGTGACTTGGGGCTACTCAGGGCTACAATGACTGGGGCTCCTTAAAATTTACATGCTTACGTGTTGCATTTTCCCCGTCCCGAAAATCATTCCTTTAAAACACATTATGAAAATCTCTGTTTTAACTCAAAAGGAACATTTTTAGGAGACCGCACACTACGCGCACCCGATATATCCTCGTACACTTTTGCACGCACGTCCTTCAAACCCGAGGGTGGTTCCACTGCAGTCACGGACAGCCTTACGATGCTCCCGGCGCGCACGGAATCATCCCAACCTCCCCATGGCAGCCTGTCGACCAATGCACCCGTGTCACACGTTTCAAAACCGTGACTTTTGGTTGGTTTTTGGTCTAGTCCGTGTCATATAGCCTAGTTGCATACCCTCGTAAAGGTCAAACCTTAGTTCATAATCGGAAGAAGAACTCGCCAAAATTCCGACAAGGAAAAATTGGCGAGATCTCAACTCCAACATTGACTATTGACCTTGACCCGCACGGAATGCGTAAGAGTCAAGACCGAGTCTTTGCCAACAAATCAAAAGATCTTTCGCTCAAGCGAAGCTCGCTAAAATTCCGACAAGGAAAAATTGGCAAGATCTTGACCCGCATTGACTTCGATTCTAACTCACGCCCGCGTATGCAACGAAGTTCAATGTGACACCGTGTCATCCGGCTTTCGCCCGACCCATGCCTATTATATTCTCGGACATTACCGAAAGTCAAAACGTCATTCGCTCAAGCGAAATTCTGCCAAAATTCTATCAAGGCAGAAAGACGAGACTTTCCCGGTATTGCCTTGACTATAATCTGCATCGCTCGTGCGTTAAAAGATCCTATGACCCGCTAGACCCGTTAGGAGCGTTCTTTACTCTCGGTCGGTGGGATCCGCTTGCCCTATAGGACCCTCGCCCGGGCCGTCCACCCCGGGAGGTCGAAATACGGGTGGAATACGAGGGCTTATAGACGTAGTGACGGAACCCACCGATCCAGATCTAGAGTAGTTGCGAAAAAGAAGGGCAAACCCCTTTTCCAACCAAATAGAAATAAATAAAAGACATTGTTTTAAGTAAACTTGAACAATTAATGTAATCATAATTGCATGGTCCTCGTCTCTGAAATCCCTAATCGAGACCTCCTCGGTCCGATTTCCTATCTATCCCGACCTTTCATGGTCAAATCCCTAATCGATACCTCCTCGGTCCGATTTCCTATCCCGACCTTTCATGGTCAAATCCCTAATCGAGACCTCCTCGGTCCGATTTCCTATTTTCCTATCCTGACCTTTCATGGTCAAATCCCTAATCGAGACCTTTTCGGTCCGATCTCCGATTTTCGATCTTGTCTTTTCAAGGTCTCATCTTTTCCGATCAATTAGGATTAGGAGAAAATGTGTTTCGAGCAAAAGTTAAAGCGATAAGTGCATGTTACTTGAGCCTTTAGCCTAAACACTTACCTTCAAGTCTAAACCTTACCTATCCCCGAGTCTAAACCTTGCCAGTCCCTTTCCGCAGCCGAGAAAGAAGTGAGCTAGAATACTGGGTCAGCGGCTTTTCAGAAAACCTTAGGTTCAGACAGTTCATCAGCTCAGAGAGTCAGAATGGCAGATTTGACAGAAAACAGTGAGGGTGCAGGAAATAAGATGTTTAGGAAGGAAGAGTTAGTTCTGGCTTTGGAAAATGCCCAGAAGGTTCATGAAGAGCAGCTGTCATTGCTCATCGGTGCTCTTCGCCGCAATGGAGTTCAAGTAACAGTTGACTCCAACGGTTCTCTGGTAGTGGTCGAAGATGAGACTCCGTAAGTAGCCATCTCGCCTCCCGACCTATAACCAATACCTTCCTCCATCCACATATGATCCCTTGCCAAGGATCACTTCTCCTCGCCCTTTCTAACATCCCACCATCGTGGCTCCATCCCCCTCAGCTCCTCGTAACGGATCGGGCTTTTACCCCACCCGTCTCTCTTTCAAAGAATACCGCGGCCTATACTCCAACCTTCACATAATCGCCCGAGATATGTGGCTATGTTCTCAAACCCCTATACCCGCCCGAATGCGATCATGAGTTGCCAAAGGATGATCCAAGTTTTCATTTGTCACCTACCGACTTAATGAATTCATCGCCGCCACTCGCTTGCTACTATGGCTCCCTCTCGCCGATACAAGTCCTTGCGAGAGTCCCCGTTAACCCCCATGTGGCAATACCGATGGAGCAAGTGAAACAAATACAAGAGAAGCTTGACCTCATGATGAGCATCAATACTCCATTGACCCAAGATGTCAACTGTGCAAGGAAATGACTCCACCAAGCATAACCCAATGCCATCGCACTAAGCAAAGAACCGTACCTACCAAGCACCAGCTCCTCACAAAGGAAAGGGTGTCGTAGCTTCCTTCACCCAAATCCAACAGTGGAACCAACCGGACAATGGAAATCCAAGCCTGGAGAACAAAGAATGTCTCCCGAAACCCCGCTCCCTTCATTTTGACAATGCGGAGATGCCTTTAAGCAAGATGTCGGAAAACCGATGAAAGAAAAGCTGATAAAGCCATTAGAAAATTGGAAGCCCAGGAACCACAATGCTCAGTTGGATGAGTCTAAGCATTGTCTTTTCCATCAATACCCTAGACACGACACTGATGATTGCACCTATTTGAGGCATGAGATCCAGAAGTTGATAGAAGATGGGAAGCTCGAGAACCTCCATGGGCCAAAAACAGAAAGCTATGGTAAGAGGTCGATTCGGGAAGTGGAAGGTCAGAAACGTCAGCCTGATAATTTTGGGATGTCCATGAGCAAAGTTTTCGGTGATTTGATGAAACGAGGCCTTCTCACACCTCTCGAGAATTATAAGCCGAGAAACCCAGGTAAAGTTGACAGGGCCAAGTTCTGTGAGTACCACAAGCATTATGGTCATGTGACAGACAAGTGTGTGGGTCTGAAGAAAGAAATTCAGTGGCTGATCTACGAAGGAAAGCTCAAGTTACCTGGCAGTCCAACCCGCGAAGAGTAGCTAGACTAGGGTCTACCTATCCTAAAAAAAAAAAAAAGAAAATAGTCTCTCAGTCAACCTTCGTAGGTTCTAGTACTTTTCTCTTTCAATCAAGTCCTCTACGGACATTGTATTTAATCTTCAATTTTCTATAAAAGAGTCTTCTTCTTTTCTTGCTAGACTTAAGACATTATTTGCACACCTACATTACATTTAATTAAATGGTTTTATTTTATATGATCACTTGCATTGCTCAACAAGTAATCTCTCGAAATAATTCACGTTCTGATTAATCGGTGTGAGAAAGTCAACCAATGCTCTCCCTATACACCTTCCTTACCCCACAAAAGGCCTCCATCAAGCCATACACTTTCCTTACTTCACAAAAAGACCTTCATTAAACCATACACTTTCCCAATCATGCCCCCACCTTCACCTTGACCAAGTCAACGACGGCGGCATTTTCAAAGGACAACAAAAGGCCACTCAGCTTCGAAAGATTGACCCCGTGTCGACAACAATCTAGGAGCCTGTCTTCGACCTCAAAGATGTCAAGAGAAATTAAAGCAGGGGCTCGCCTTGGCCCTCAGGTGCTTCAAAAAAAAAATGCAGTGCAAAAAGAGTAATACCCAGCTAGGCTGAAAATCCCAAAAAAGGGCAGTCTAGGCAAAAAACAGGGTTGCACATAAAAAAAAGAAAAAAATCTTAGTGCAAAAAGAGTAATGCCCAGCTAGGCTGAAAATCCCAAAAAGGGGGCAGTCTAGGCAAAAAACAGGGTTGCACATATATATATATATAAAAAAAAAAAATGATGAGGCCAAGGACCCAGCACTGCCAATCAAAAGCTCGACGGACAAGCAAAAATCAAAGCTCAGAGAATGAAAGTTGTCGATAACAATGGGGCGGTCGAAGCAAAGCCAGAAACATTTCATAAGCCTGTAGGCACGTGTAAATTCTTCTTCCCCAATGAAAGAGGAAGCAATCAGAAGCAGCCGTCCAAGAATGACTTGGTCAAGGAATCATCCCGAGGCCCACGCCTCATTATCATCTCATCCTAAGCCTTTTCACTAAAGGAACCACAAATCCCAAAGCCTGAAGCAGTCCGGCCAAGGCCGAACTATGGCGACCTGAGCTCCTCACAATGAGGGGAACGTAGGCAACCAGCAATGGTCCGGTCATAAGCATATTCAAATTCCAGAAAATTCGGTCTCATCAATGACCTCTCTCCCATAGACACAATCAAAACCCAGAAAACCCGGTCTCATCAATGACCTCCCTATACACAAACCTTTCTTTCACACCAGCCAATCTTGATCCGCGGCATTGGTTGACTTTCTCCTCATGACTAATAAGAATGTTTTTTCATATCGAGATTAGTGGTTGAATAACCCGAACATCAATAAAGGGTTTTAAGCAATCTTGTGATCATTGTAAATAAAACAAGTTTTCGATGTCTTGACAAGTCTTCTTTCTACATCTTAGGAAAAATAGTGCTAAACACTGATTTTCTGTCAGCAGGGGCTTCCATACACTTTTACAAACCCTTCTACGCTTATACTCTCTCAAAAGAGTCAAACCCAAAGCGAGTTTTTGCGCCTACATTGAATAAGGCCGTCAAAATAACACAAAAATCGGGATCTATTCCCACTTTTCGAAAAAATATGCCCCCGCATGTATAAATTTTTGAAATTCTCTTCGTCCACATCTTCTTAAGGTTGATCGATTGACTAAATAAAATAAAAAAAAAGAAAGGTTTTCCTCTTCGCTACAATTCGCATTGTGGCCGCTCGAAACTCTCCAAGGTTGGGACTTTGTCAAAGCGTTCCTTTAAACCTGGGGCTTCTTTAGCCATTTTTGGGGTTCGCATCAGTTCTTCACTAGGTCCCAAGATAAATTCGATTTTGGTCGATCAACCTCAGGATCACTTTCGCATGTATCAATCATGTGGGATTTTTGCTAGGTCACTGTGACCGGGCTTCGCCAAGTCACTTCGCCTACTCGCTCATTCAACCGGGGCTTTGCCAAATGAAAGGATCTTTCCTTGCTTTAGTAAGACATGGGCTTTGCAGAAAGTTTTTCCTCAGACCGGGCTCCGATAAGTCACATCCATCCCTAGAAGAGAAGTTTGGTCACTTCAACATCTCGCTTGTTGTAAAAGCCTGTCGCATCGCCTTCAAATGCCAGAGTGTGAGAAAGGAACATTCATCGAGACTCGAGGTTTAAACCTGGGCCTCACCCAAGAGGGAATTCCAGTCCACGTTGACAACATCTCAAAGAACAACAACAGCTCACCCGCGCCCAAGGGATACAACCCCACTTGTTTGAAACCCGTCTTAAACAATTCCAAAATACATTCCATATGTACATCCGCACTAGCCCCTACCATGTTTCCAAGAGAAAAATCATCCCTAGGCTCAAGTAACCTGGCAATTGCTAATGATAACATTTTCTCCCAAAAGCGCCTTCGTTACTTCCGTTATAACGAGATAACACCAGCGACGCTTCCTAATTGTCAAAACATCGAAAATCCTAGACATCGTTCCTAACTGTCTAGGTAAAGCTTGAACTACGATCAAGGCTTGATTCCTCCGAGATACGTAGGTAGCCTTTCATAAAGGTTCAGCCATCCGACCACATTGGTCACCTTTTCCCTTCTCCATTCTCCAATGGTGCATAAGCTTTTCATAAAAGTCCAAGTTTATGACCATATTGGTCACCCCTTTTGATTTGGAACATTCCTATGAAGGATTGGTTGTTTGACCTCCTAGGTCACCCCGTTTCCATCCTTATAGGAAGGGACCGAATATCTCTTTGCCATTGTCCCAAGGAGGCCGTGTAGGTGATCTCTTTGATCCCCCAATTCCAACCTCGTGATCATAGCTCCATTCCAGCTCCAAAGGCAATGAAAAGCACGCTTCAAAGCTTATTAAGTCGCGCGACATAAGAAGCTGTGTCGCGCGACATAACTAGCCACATCGTACCAGACATCGCAGCCTTCCCTGTTTTCCCTGTGGCACTCCCCCGACATATCGTAAGCCGCAAATACCAATCCTACACCTCTCAAATGCATAGGGAAGGGTTCATTTACCCCATGAACACCCATACATTCATATTCAAGCCAAAAATTCATTCAAGTCACCCAGCTTCTAGCCATTTTTCGTACATCATTTCATAAATGTGTGCAAAAGAGAAAAAGGCTAGCAATGTACATTCAAACCAAAATAGACCAAGTCTAAGAAATGTGCATAAGCAAAAATAACATGTGTCTTCCCCAAAAGGGGTACAATAACCAAAAAAAGTCATAAATGCCTAAGGGGGGAAGGGGGCTACTCAATCCTCTCCATCGCCCTCTCCATCATCCTCTCCCCATCTCCATCCTCGTCATCATCCTCGCCTCCTCTCGCTCATCATCGTGGTCATCCGAAGGTGCCTCATAGGCTATGGTCTCCGTGCGGTAATAGTCATCGAGCTCGGTGATAACACAGAGTCAAGCTCGTAGTCCGTAGCCGTCTCAGCCTCCTCATCCTCATCATCATCGTCTATCTCAACGGGTCCGTGAAGAGGCACATTTGGCCTCTTTGTCCGAGGCCTCGGTCCACTAATACCCCGCCGGTGCTCCTCGCCGGTGCCCGCGTCATCGTAACGGCTCTTCTTCCTTCTACCGACTGTGTGGAGAGATATCGATTGAACCCCGTGACGGCACCGATTCTTCCAAAAGCTCATTCCTTTGGGAGCTTGCCAATCATGCCCACGCCGCCGGTATAAGCCCCCGGTCAAGTGCCCGTAAGCTCGAGCCGATACTGTTACAAGTGCACATAATAAGTGTCAGAATACAGTTCTTGATAACAAAAAGAGATGCAAGCAATCCAAAGAGATGTAAGGAGCAATACTTACAGATCTAGAACCTCGCGGGAGCACCAGATGAGGATGAGTCTGTGACATATCAATATGGGCTCGCCTCATGCGACCGCCACCCTGATAATCAATGAAAGTCGGGGGCAAAGGAGGTCTAGCTACGTAGCTGCCGAAGGCCCCGCGCTATGAGCACCATAACCAACCCCGGGTCCGTGGGACCGAAGATGCCTCGGCCACGTACAAAGTATAGTCCTCCCGTGTGTAGAGATGTGCCGCCACGCCTACTATCGAGCATCTACATTCGCCAACCGGGCGAGGCACCACATCCTAGCCGGAGGATCATCGTGGATCCGAGCATGCTTATTCGGCCCATGCTGTCTATACACCCTCTCTCCTAGATACAAGGCGTCTCCGGACAAACCTACCAGTAGCTTGCGACACTCTGTCAAGTGCGCAACATGATCTAAATCCAAAGTGCCATCGTAACGACCAGTCCAGGGGAACAAGCTCATCCTCTGTGGAATCCCTCTCGTGCATGTCAACGTATCGTGATACGAGGCCGTGAATCCCGCACCTCGAACCCTCTCGTGTCCCGGTTCTGTTTCTAGCATTCTTCGTCCACCGACGAAGAGCAGTGAAAAGTGGTGGCAGGAAACTCATCCTGTATCCGCCACTCATAATGTACCTAAAGTACTCGAAGGCCCAAGCCCGAAAAGGAGAAGAAGAAGTCAAAACAGTGGAAAACAAGGGATATAATGAAATGCGCAAAAGAAAAGAGATCAAGGTGAGAGAATACCTCGAAAGCCGATGACAGAAGTAAAATACTTCGCCTCCCCTACCGACGTCATCTAGAGCCAAATACATCTCAGCCAAGCGCCGCCCCCAGATAGATTCCCCACGCATCCCGTGCTCTCAAAAGCTCCAACAGTGAAATCAAAGCAAGTAGATGCGTTGTTGATGAACAAAGATGTCGGAAAAGCCCACCCATAAGAAAGCCCTAGCCAATCTCTCGGCCCTCAGGCTCTCAACGGGATCATCAACCACAATGTAATCCCTACTCGTCCTCTATCAAGCCATGTAGCTCGCCCAACTCGTATCCATTCCCCTTCCCGATCCGGAATGAAACCAAGTAAGCCCATAAAATCGCATCGCAATCGGTGGGCTCGGCTCCCCGTGCAGCTCCTCTAGGTAAAGCGGCTCATCCGTAAAGCGGCGCCCCGTGATAATCGCAAAATCCAGAGGAGTGATCGCTGCCTCACCCCAAGAGAAGTGGAACGAATGTGTGGTCTCCCACCAATACTCTCTCGAAAGCTCTCACCAAATCTACACTCCTCCGAGTGTTTCCAATGGCCCTCGCCATCTCAAAAATCGTCCTAGCCCGACGGCATAAATCATGCCCTTAGGCGAGTCTATCTGCTCCTGGCTACCCGCCAAGCTCTGCCATAGCCTGCCAATCGCCTCTGGAGAGCCACGGGTGCGTAATTTCTGCAAGAAAACATGGCAAAAGTATGAATATTTCGTGCTATTCCTTGAAATCATGAAAATAGGTCAAAATTTAGCAATGTATAGCATGCATTTAGCTTCACATTTCTCGATCAATCTATGATTTCATGCCGTTTATGATTTAATTCATAGCACGGTCGAAGGCATTCGCTCGAATCAATTTCGCCCAAATTAAAAAAAAAAAATCAAGAAACCCTAGGTTTCTTACCTCATTCTTCTTCCTGACATCCGAGGTATGCTCATCGAGCTATGGGTAGAACTCTCCCCTTTGAGCTTCCGGAAGAAATGGCCTTTGATTCCTTTGCACCCCTTTCCGTCGATTTGCTAAGTTGGCATGTTGAGAAGCTCTTTTGGTGGGATAGAGCCTAGGAGGCATTCTTCAATTGAATCGGACTAAGAAGTGTTTGGATTTCTCTCGATTTCCCTCGAATCTCCCTCTCTCGATGTTCGCTCTCTCTTCTCACCGTCGCCTCCCTCTCAATTTCAAGTCTAATTAAATTTCAAATGGCGACCGTGCGAATTTTAAAGAAATCCGTTCACTGGCCTCTTATGTCGTGCGACATACTAAGCCTCTCGTGGCTTGTTTTTACAATTTTGCCCCGAAGGCTCAATTTTACGATTTTATCCCTCATAGGTCTGTTTTACCCCTTGTGCCCCGGCATTTCCAATCATTTTTCGATCAAATTTTCCCTCCAGTGCCCCCGAGGCTTATTTTACAAATTTACCCCCTGTGGCTCATTTTATTTGCCTTTGGCATTTTTAATTCACTTCTTTTACAAAAAAATTATCAGGATACGTCCTACTTTCTTTACAAAAATCATCGAGTCCTTCTTACTTCTTTTAGTCTCTGTTATTTCCGTCATAAAGAAATAATGTCATCTAGCTTTAGCTACCCATATCTCTGATTCGAAAGAGATTGAGACGTATGCTCAAGTTTTTCTATCTTTAGTTACCCATATCTCTGATTCGAAAGAGATTGAGACGTATGCTCAAGTTTTTCTATCTTTAGTTACCCATATCTCTGATTCGAAAGAGATTGAGACGTATACTCAAGTTTTTCAAACTTTAGCTACCCATATCTCTGATTCGAAAGAGATTGAGACGTATGCTCAAGTTTTTCAAACTTTAGCTACCCATATCTCTGATTCGAAAGAGATTGAGACGTATGCTCAAGTTTTTCTATCTTTAGTTACCCATATCTCTGATTCGAAAGAGATTGAGACGTATACTCAAGTTTTTCAAACTTCAGATACCCATATCTCTGATTCGAAAGAGATTGAGAAGTATACTCAAGTTTTCCAAACTTAAGGTACCCATATCTCTGATTCGAAAGAGATTGAGAAGTATACTCAAGTTTTTCAAACTTAAGATACCCATATCTCTAATTCGAAAGAGATTGAGAAGTACGCTCAAGTTTTTCCAAGCAAGTTTTTCCAAGCTTTAGCTTCCTCTATCTCCGTCATAAAAGAGATAGTACCCTAAGCTTTAGCTTCCGTTAGAATGAAATAATGTTAGGTGACAACCTCCATTAATTGTAAAAATCTCAAGGATCCTAGACATCATTCTTAACCTATCTAGTGATGCTCGAACTACGACCTGGCTTGATTCCTCCGGGATACGTAGGTAGCCTCCTGTAGGTTCAGCCAACTTGTCACATATGACGCCCCCCTTTCCCCAGTGGATTCCGAACTACGATTATGGCTTGATTCCCCACTCGGGATACGTAGGTAGCCTTTTATAAAAGGTCCAGCCACTCGACCAACTTGGTCACCCAATCCGTCTCGGCATTCGCCAGATTGGATCCTTTTCTATCGACAACCCCACTCGCCTTGCAAGTGACGTTGCCGAGGGGCTTCTGTAAGTACCCAAATCTGGCTCATGCCTTCCGGTTAAATTTCCCGGCAATTTCGGTAAGTTTTCCGGTAATTCCCCAGACCTTCCTAGTGTTCGGAAACATTCTCGAACTGTTTTTAATTAAATAAGGGCTGAAGGGAATCCTTCCTAATTAAGAAACACGTTTTTCTTAATTAGGAGGGAAGGTTCTAGAATTTGCCACCTTGCATGGTTCTAGAATGCTGAGTCATTGTGGATAATGCCGCACGGCTGCATTAGCTTGCTGCCCTTAGCCGCACGGCTTCATTAGCCTTATCCAGACTGCCTATAAATAGAGCCCTCCTCTACCCATTTCAACACACACAATCCATAGCAAGTCACCCACAAACACTCCAAATACGTGAAGAATACTGCTGGAAGCTCAAGAAGGTGAAGAAGAAGGCCAAGAAGCTCCCTCCCTCCTCCTTGAAGATCCAAGACCAACCTCTCCTCCTAGCTCCGACCAAAGAAGCAAAGGAAGCAATTGGTAACCTCGCACGCCCTAACCTTGCTTTTAATTGATATACTTGCTCATTGCATTCATATATCTTGCTTGGGACTTGGCATTTATTCATAAAGATCACATCTTTATCACCCCCTTTCCCTTTTGCATGCATTAAGACCTCATTTGTCATAAAAATGTAGTCTTTTTCATAGAGGTGCATCCTTTGCACCTAAAACCCCCATTTTCAAATAAAAATGTCATTTTTATGCATCATTTGCATATAAAAATCCAATCTTTTCAATAAAAAATGCATCCTTTGCATTCAAAACCCTTTTTCATGCATCATTTGCATAAAAATCCTATCTTTACGCATCACTTGCATAAAGATCATTTCTTTCAATCAAAAAGCATCATTTGCTAAAACCAAAAATGTCATCTTTTCATTAAAGAGTCATTTTTCATCATGCATTTCCCCTATCCCCCAACCTTGGAACGGACCGGTGTAAAAGATCCTATCTTTACATCGTTCCTTCCATTAAAGGTTCACGATTTCTTTGGAAAGGGATAACCTTGAACCCTATATCTCCGATTATCGCTTAAGAAAGAGTATGAAGCCTCTATACGAGCTCGACCGTCTTAAAGCGTAGGATTGATGGGCTAAGGACCCTCCTTTTCTAAAGAACCTCATCTTTGACCAAAAGAGAGTCATTCTCTCGATCACGCAAGTCCCGAGGGTCCCGAGGTTTAAAATGCGATGATCACAAGTCATAAGATGAGGACGGGATCATAATCCCAAATACATAAAATTCCAAGGAATCCCGAGCGACAACCAACAAATGGGTTGTACGTCCGGAAGACAACTTGGGACATTCCCCCCACCCTTTTTCTCAAACACATGCACACAAGAAAGCACGCAAGCAAGCACGATTACTGAAATCTTGGGAGACTTGCTCCGGCAAGGCACTTTGGGTGAACGCCAAACGTTCTTCCCAAGGGGTAACTTAACCTCCGAACCCAAGTAAAAACCTTTTTTTCAAAGTTTTGAGGTAATCAAAATGGCGTGGCGACTCCGTTTTTCAAATTAAACCGGATGTCTTCAAACTCGCGTGAATCCAACAAAAATTTGGGCACCACATTCACAAGGAGGCACATTTATCTAGTGACGATGATGAGGAGGAGGAGGCGGAGGAGAGTGTATCTGTGAGGCCTCGCAAGAGGCGGGAGGCACGGGGCAGAAAGGGGAAAGGGTCTAAGGATGACCAGTGGCAGCTGAAGAGTAACCCCGGTGGCGGCCCGGAGGAGGTTCAGTTGTTGTACGGGTTTGGTCATCATCGAGCCCGTAAGATATGGGAGAACGCCACTTGTGAGCCGGTGTTGAAGCGCCAAACGAGGCAGCAGATTCTAGATAAGTAAGTTTATATATGATTTGTTTATTAAATAGCCATTTGCAAAACATTATCAACAATCAGATGACATTTCGTATGCCAACATACGAAATGTTGGTGACATTTCGTATGTGTCCATACGAATGGTCACCAACATTTCGGGTATTGGTATACGAAATGTAACCGATTCATCGGTTACATTTCGTATGCCAATACACGAAATGTTGGTCACCATTCGTATGAACACATACGAATGTCACCAACATTTCTGGTATTGGCATACGAAATGTCATCCGAATCTTGAAACAGGGAGTATTAATTATAATTTTTTGTTTGTAATCAATGTGTTCTCCCATGCTTCTTCTTAGGAGGATGATAGAGCTTGGTGGGCTCATGTTGAGGGTACCGGCCTCCATTTCCTACATGATGCTACCATTCGCCGGCCTAGCATGGCGCTCCTAACGGCGTTTGTGGAACGGTGGTCTCCCGAGACTAATACCTTCCACATGCCGTGGGGTGAGATGACGATCACTATGCATGACGTCACTCATATCCTAGGTATATTCTTGTTTGTTGTCTATTTTTTATAAATTACATAAATTTTATCAATTTCATAAATTTTATCAATTTTATTAATTATTTCATTTTCAATTTGTAGGCATCAGCTGTTCAGGTGGCCCTGTTGGGAAGGCGGATCCAGAGCCTGACGTGGCCGTATCGTAGCACGCCTTGAGACATGCTCGGAAGGGGACGACCTACTATTTAGATGGCCTCCGCCGTTCCTTTGAGTCCCCTTCCGACATGATCGACGATGAGCACGCCGCTACGTACATCATGTTCCTCCCGGGCTCCACGCTGTTCGTGGACAAGACTCAGGACTACCTTTCATTGTGCGTGGATATTGACAGAGTGGGGGCTCTATCCTGGGGGACACTGGGTTGGCATATCTATACGGGAGTTGGGGAAGGCATCTAGATACGGATGCAAGATTGGCGGTTGTTTGAGTCTTTTGGAGGTAATATTTAACAATCATTTAATAATTACAACATGCATTTATGGTTATAGCATTGTTAACTTATTTATTTCATACATTTGCAGGCCTGGATATACGAGCACTTTTCGGTTTTCCGGAGAGAGATTGACCCATTATGGACGGAGGGCCGGCCCGAGGGCTCGTAGATGGGTACGTGCGATATGGCCGGGTAGGGATTTGCCCCATCTATTGAAGTTTCGGTATACCTGGACACGATGACGGTTGATAGGGTGAGTTAGTTATATTTAAAGTTTTACAAATTATTATTTCGTTGCCGGTGTCTAACAAATTCATTTTTAGGTTTGTTGGACTCCTACGGCACCAACCCGCAGGCGCTTTTACCGGTCTCATACTTCCGTGGGGTTATACGCTTCCGGGGATATCACGGAGGCATATTTGCCTGACCGTGTTACACGCCAGTTTGGGATCCAGCAGAAAATCCCCAGAGACCCCATATCTTGCTCCCCCCAAAATTGTTCATTGATAGCAGGTCAAAAGGGGTACAAGAAGTCCTATGGAGGGCGTGATGATGTATGGGAGGATTGGTTAGAGGATGGCTTGGGGGGTTTCGATCCATTGCGTAGATGGGGCCCGTCCGTGAGCACATACGAGCTGTTACTTCCACGTATATGCGGTGGTTCTGGCTAGGACTCATGTTCGGATTACTAATCCGAATCATGATGCCCTAGTTAACGTTCCACCACCGCCTAGGGTTGTAGAGGCACGAGGCATACTACTGCCGCTCACTGGATGACAGTTTATCTGCAGATGTGAAAGATAAGATTAGACGGGCCATTGATCTATTGTAAATTTTGGATAATGTTTGTTTTGGAATATGTTTGAGATATGTAAATTTTGGATAAAATGTTTGTTTTTGGAATATGTTTGAGATATGTAAATTTTGGATACAATGTTTGTTTATGGAATATGTTTGGAATATGTTTGGGATATGTTCATTTTGGTTGTTTATGTTTTGGAATATGTTTGGGATATGTTCATTTTGGTTTGTAAATATTGTTGGTATTTGTTTCAGTTTGTGTTTCAGGAGATGTTGCTCTCAGACTACCATCTCGTGTGCTTATACACGAGATGGTTTTACTCATCTCGTATATATACACACGACATGTTTTCTTTTATCTCGTATAAACACACACGAGATACATTACTAGGTAGTTAGTGTATTTCGTGTAATGTTCATACGACAAAAATGAAATAAGTCGTGTATATATATACGAGTTATATATTACATATCGTGTATAAGCACACGAGATGGTAGTGCGAGGGCAACATCTCCCGAAACACAAACTGAAACAAATACAAACGATATTTACAAACCAAAATGAACATATCCCAAACATATTCCAAAACATAAACAACCAAAATGAACATATCCCAAACATATTCCAAACATATTCCAAAACTTCATACAAAAAATAATCAATACGCTATACACATAAACTATGGCCTATTTTCTGCAATTCGTGCTTCGTTCGCCATAATTGAGAGTCGGTTGAATGTTTCTATCCGAGTTCTGTATGGCATGATCAGGTTACTTGCGCTTGGATCACGTTGCTCCCCCCAATATAGTGCTACTGATGGTATCGGGTAATCACTATCCGACATGTGCAGCTGTAAAAGTAATAAAATAGTCAAATATAACAAATTTAGAAAATATAGTTAAATATAACAAATTTAAATAAGATAGTTAAATATAACGAATTAAAGTATCATACCAATATAAAATGGTTTCCCACATGTCCCAACACAAGTGTGTCTGTGGGTGGTCCTGTTCCTTGTGGTACAGTCACTGGTAGGCATGTGAAGCCAGCGGTTTGCGAGTACGAGACAAACACCACATTATACACCGTGGCTATGATGTGCCCTATCTCTGGGAGTATCAACCAATAATATTCCGAACAAGGGGAGGCATAGTGAGTAATGCGACTATAGAGCTCGTCCATATCTCTCCAAGGCATAACTCTCTCATAAAGCTCGCGGCGATGAAGCAGCTCCTTGGCACAATCTGAGCGCACTCTTTGCCACATCTCCTCTGTTCCGTATATTTGCGCTGCTACTGCTCTATATCCACAATTTCCATCACCCATCACATCTGTGAAGCCATCAATAAATGGGACAATGAGAGGGGTAAGCAACATCCTATGGACAGAAGTATGTATATCATTGACTTGTCCATTTCCACGACCCCGTCCCCGTCCCCGTCCCCGACCTCGACCTCGACCTCGACCTCTCCCACGACCTGAAGCAGCTAGTGGTGGAAGAGATGTAGGAGTGGTAGGGTTAGATGGTGTAGTGTTTGAAGCTGATCTCGACATCAAACCTGATTGGGTTGATGCAATAAATGAAGATCTAGACCTGCTGCTAGTGGAGGGTGGTGTAGTGGGGACTCCAAAATGTCTGTCGGTACGCTCCCAATCTGACAGTACTCTACAACTGGTGGTCCGGGGTTTATTTGCCTTTGAAATATGATCCGGCTCAGAAGCATCTCCGGTTTGTGGATGTAGCCCTTCATTTATCGTTTGAAATAACCTTCTCTTTACAGGTCCAGGTGCGTTCTGCAGTTCATTCAACACAACTTCAAAATCAGGTCCAGTGGGACAGTATTCTACTTCAATGTCCAACTTCTTCCAAAAATCATGAATCGAGGACAACTCAATCCGGCCCCCAGAGTTTTGTATGCATGCAATCTCGTGACTACATGGAAGTCCATGTGTTCGCCTCAGGTAACACCCACAGCCTGAAGGATCCATGACATTATCCCCACAACGACTCCGCTCTTCTTTGATGATGTCCAAAGCTGCCTTTGACACTCGCCCCAATATGTCTTGATACAGATCACATGTCTTCATATCATTTGGAATTCTACTCTTTGATTGCTCCATAGTAGCTTTGATTGTTGTTATTTGGATTTCCATAATCTCATGAGCCTTTTTGAATAATGTGTCAAAAGTAGAAGAAGCACTCCCCAAGGCCTTCTTCAACCTGTTATGCTCACTCTCAGCCCTGTTCGTGGTGTGGGTTTCGAAGTGCAGTAACTGATCTGTGTGCATCGACAAAATATTCGTAGAGTATGGAGCAATCCAAGTCTCGCGGAGGTAGGTCAATAAATCAGGATAAGATCTGTAATGATCGCAAAACGATTGCCAACGGGTGTCCCACTCTTCGCGAGTAGCGGCTGATATTGCTTTATTAAATCTCCTCATGAATGATAGTGCAAACTCATTGCTACCAGTTTTAGCCAACGCTCTCTTTTTAACATTGACTTCGATATGCCTTCGACACAAATGGTGTGCGGTCTCGGGAAATACCATTTGGACAGCATTAATGAAAGCCAAGTCACGATCAGTTAAGAAAACAGTTGGCATGTGGGGAGTATGAAAAAGACTTTGCAAATTCTTGAGTGCCCACGTGTAATTATCAGTCTTCTCATTTTGGAGGAACGCATAGGCAATTGTGAAATTCTTCCCCGTTGAAGTAAATCCTATAATCTCAAGTAATGCCATTCCATAGCAGTTGGTGTTGTAAGTGCAGTCACCTTGTATCAATAAAAAAAAATAAAGTTAGAAATGAATAAAATTGCAATTCAAAAAAATGCATATGACTTGTGAAAAACAGAGTCAAAAAACAGATTCAAAAAAATCAAAAATTTACCTTGTACTACATATGGAAAACAGTTAAGCATATCCGATGCTCGTGGGTGAGAGAAGAATATGTCACCGATCATGTCACTCTCGTTAGCTTTCCTCATGAAGAAGGTATATTTCTTATCCTCGAGTGCTTTTATGAACTGTTGAAGCGAGGATCTCCCTTGTCGTTCTTGTGACTTGCATTTTGTGAGGGCATTGTGGACGTGTTTCGGAGTACTCACGTTCTTCTCATCCTTCCTCTTTAACATTGTTAGAATGTTATTTGGACGCACCGAAGACTGACTTGCGCTACACACCTCCTCATATTCAGAACTAGTCAATTTACCCAACGGATGACCTTCGGGATACGTTGGAAAGTCGTGATTATGAGAACCATGCTTCACAACGTAACCCCATACCCCATCACCCCTATCTTTGGCCCGGATTTCAAAATTGCACCCAATCTTCTTCGTGCTAGTCAACCTCACATCTTTAGTTTTTCCGGACCTGTACTTGCCACCAAAATGGCATACAATCTTCGCGTAGCCTAGGATCTTGCCACTTGTCTTCCTCGAATCCCCTATAGAAAGGGTTATATTTTGACGGGCCGCGATATCTCGTACGTGTTTAACAAGATCATCCCTATTTGAAAATAATAGGGATGTATCGAATTGATCACTGACATCCGGTCCCTACAACATCAATTAGAAAATTGCACAATAAGCAACAGGCTGTATGACATTTCGTGTAGAATTATACGAGATGTTCCTGGAACATCTCGTGTAAATGTACCCGACTTAAACCCATTTATCTCGTGTTATACAATACGAGATAATACACCATAACTCGTGTATAAAAACACGACAAATAGCATAAAACTCGTATAATCTAACACGAAATAGAGTAATATCGTAATTTAAAAATCCAATCTTGAAAAACAATTTCGTTTCAAGATTGGATTTTTATTGCGACTTTGATCAAAACACCAAATATAACTTTAAAAACTTACTTCATTGCTGCTTGGATTTTGATTTTGATGTGGAGAATTTGGTGGCAAACCTTCTTCTTCAAAAATATATTCCACAAGCTCAAGATCAATATGATCATAAAAACTTGGAGAATGTTGTGGAGAATCCATACTATAGTGTTAGATGATATGAGAATTAATGAAAATAATGGGCATAAATTTATGGGTGTTAAGACTAGGACAATGGTGTCACAGCTGCATGGGTGTACAGCAGCAACGGTGTTTCTCTCTGTTGGGCCGTTGTCTGCGTGAATATCGTGTTTGATGTAGGGCTTCAGGGTGTATCTCGTGTGTATATACCCGAGATACTATGGTACATATCGTGTATACAAACACGATATAGTATTTGTTTACAGTAATTATATCGTATGAACAATACACGAGATGCACCACGATTACTTTCGTGTATTGTTCATACGAAATGCCTTAGTAAATATCGTGTATTTAGACACGACACACCATATAATAAAATAAAAAATGGTATACGGCTACCTCGTTTTTTTTTTTATTTTTTTCTACATTCTAAATGACATTTAAGGTGTTTTTCATCTACATGAGTTTCCTCAAAATCCAAATGGAGATTGAGTTACAAATATGTGCCATTATTTAGGGTTTTTAGGGTTTTATGTGTCCCGATCTTGCCAAAAATGGTATACGGCTACCTCATTTATTTATTTTTAATTTTTTTCTACATTCTAAATGACATTTAAAGTGTTTTTCATCTACATGAGTTTCCTCAAAATCCAAATGGAGATTGAGTTACAAATATGTGCCATTATTTAGGGTTTTTAGGGTTTTATGTGTCCCGATCTTGCCAAAAATGGTATACGGATACCTCATTTATTTTTTTTTAATTATTTTATACATTCTAAATGACATTTAAAGTGTTTTTCATCTACATGAGTTTCCTCAAAATCCAAATGGAGATTGAGTTACAAATATGTGTCATTACTTAGGGTTTTTAGGGTTTTATGTGTCCCAATCTTGCCAAAAATGGTATACGGCTACCTCGTTTATTTTTTTTTAATTTTTTTCTACATTCTAAATGACATTTCAAGTGTTTTTCATCTACATGAGTTTCCTCAAAATCCAAATGGAGATTGAGTTACAAATATGTGCCATTATTTAGGGTTTTTAGGGTTTTATGTGTCCCGATCTTGCCAAAAATGGTATACGGCTACCTCATTTATTTATTTTTTATTTTTTTATACATTATAAATGACATTTAAAGTGTTTTTAATCTACATGAGTTTCCTCAAAATCCAAATGGAGATTGAGTTACAAATATGTGCCATTATTTAGGGTTTTTAGGGTTTTATGTGTCCCGATCTTGCCAAAAATGGTATACGGCTACCTCATTTATTTATTTTTAATTTTTTTCTACATTCTAAATGACATTTAAAGTGTTTTTCATCTACATGAGTTTCCTCAAAATCCAAATGGAGATTGAGTTACAAATATGTGCCATTATTTAGGGTTTTTAGGGTTTTATGTGTCCCGATCTTGCCAAAAATGGTATACGGCTACCTCATTTATTTTTTTTTTTAATTTTTTTCTACATTCTAAATGACATTTAAAGTGTTTTTCATCTACATGAGTTTCCTCAAAATCCAAATGGAGATTGAGTTACAAATATGTGCCATTACTTAGGGTTTTTAGGGTTTTATGTGTCCCGATCTTGCCAAAAATGGTATACGGCTACCTCGTTTATTTTTTTAATTTTTTTATACATTCTAAATGACATTTCAAGTGTTTTTCATCTACATGACTTTCCTCAAAATCCAAATGGAGATTGAGTTACAAATATGTGCCATTACTTAGGGTTTTAGGGTTTTATGTGTCCCGATCTTGCCAAAAATGGTATACGGCTACCTCGTTTATTTTTTTTAATTTTTTTCTACATTCTAAATGACATTTAAAGTGTTTTTCATCTACATGAGTTTCCTCAAAATCCAAATGGGGATTGAGTTACAAATATGTGCCATTACTTAGGGTTTTTAGGGTTTTATGTGTCCCGATCTTGCCAAAAATGGTATACGGCTACCTCGTTTATTTTTTTTTTAATTTTTTTCTATATTCTAAATGACATTTCAAGTGTTTTTAATCTACATGAGTTTCCTCAAAATCCAAATGGAGATTGAGTTACAAATATGTGCCATTACTTAGGGTTTTTAGGGTTTTATGTGTCCCGATCTTGCCAAAAATGGTATACGGCTACCTCGTTTATTTTTTTTTTAATTTTTTTCTACATTATAAATGACATTTCAAGTGTTTTTCATCTACATGAGTTTCCTCCAAATAAATAAAGTGGTATCACTTAAATGTGATAGGTTATATGATATTGTATGATCCAATATGACGTTTGTTCCTTGTCATGTATAAGTGTATAAATTTTGCTCAATTAACAACACAATTCAATAATATAACATAGCATATGCGTATCATTAACATCGTGTCGCAAATCATCGAAGAACACCTTCATTATGATATGTCGTATGGATATACACGATATTAGGACATGATATCGTGTTGTTTTGTACGAAATTAATGACAGAGTAAATTTAAATTTCGTATAATTTCATACGACCAAATATTTAACCCAATTAGTTTATGTCGTGTAAAAGTACACGAAATGAAGGCTTCGTGTCGTCCTTTCGAGCACGACACACGAAGGGTAGTTTCGGAATTATTGGTGCCTTGTATGTAAGGTGCCTTGTATATAGAATTTACCGTAGAATTGAAATTGAATTATAATTCTAATAACCCCAATTCCATAAAATCAATTCCACGGTTAAATTAAATAATTACAAAACCAATTCCATCGCTTCAACGCCAATTCGAAAATACAGGGAGATTTTTTTAGGTCGTCGTCTCCATCGCTTCAAAGCCGATCCCCTCCAAGCCGCATCGAAGAGGCGGAGCAGGATGCTCCATAGTTGAATCTCTCCTCTCCGTTGTTGGATCTCTCATTTTCTCTGATTTCAATCTCTCAACGGGTAAGTTCATCGATCCCATCTCTTTATTTCTCACTCCTCTCTCTATAGCCATCGTTACTGGTCTTATTATTTTCTGTAGTTGCATTTCTTAATTTCTGTAGATCTGTTATTCATTTCAGTTCAAGGGGTTGATGTATTTGTTATTTTGATGATTTACACTTTCAATTTTGGATTTCAGTTGATGGATTTGTTATTTTGATGATTTACATTTTCAATTTTGGATTTCAGTTGATGGATTTATATGAAAATGGAATTGGAATGGAAATTTCTCTGTACCATAGTTCTGCCCTTGAAAATTGTACAGGCAGAGACAACTAAAACGAACTTGGACTGCAATAATTAAAAGTGATATGAGTTAGCTTCGCTTACGAATTAGATTGTATTCAACATAACCATTTGGTAGAAAGTTCCTGTAGTTGACCCTGTGATTGAGTTGAGCTATTCTTTTTTGCTCAGTAATTTAGTACTCCCTCCGTCCCGGTTTAAGGTTCTTAGTTTGACTTTGCATGCTTATTAAGGAATCGATACAAATTGGATAAGCAATTTTATTGAGTTGAGGATATAACAGTCCGAAATACTATTCATAATTTAAGTGGGTGAAAAAAAGGTTAGATAAGTACATTTTTTTTGTAATTCTATAAGCAAGGAGGATAAAGTTTTTCAAAACACTGTTCATAATTTTCCATTTATGGAGCAAAGTAAGAACCTTATACCGGGACAAAGAGAGTATCATGTTGATAAGTGGAAAAGGTTATTAAGCTGCAGAAGCTTAATTTGAAAACACAGATTTTTCATGCAGCACTCTATATAGTAATGGACTATGTATGCTTTATTTGGATGAAGTATGGGAATTTACTAGCTGTTTATTTGGAATTTGGTTCTGAAGGCTCATTGGTCTAATATGTGTTTAACATGTTTTCTACAAGGAAAGTGTATAGGTTCTTTTATTTGATTTTGACTTGAATATTCTTTGTTCTGTGATCTATTCGTATTTGTATCATCTACTATTATTCAATAAAAGTTCGTGTTATTTGAATATATGAGGTATATGTTAATTATTGCAGTCCATGTTCGTTTTAGTTGTCTCTACCTGTACAGTTGTTGATATTCATATTATATTGATCCCTAAATGGTGTAATTGGTGTTCTAACTTGATTTGCATTGTAGTGCTATTGAAAATTTCCTTGATTTAAGAGTTCCATATCTTATACTGTATAAACATATACTAGTACTTTTAGTTTTAGTTTTAGGGAAAGATAAATTGCTTGCTATGTTGTTAATTCTGGTTATGGATGAATATTTTGTGTCAACTTGGATTGACCCAGTCTGAGTCATTGCTTCATTGTAATGAACTGAAATGGAACCCCACCCATGCTTCTAAATAATGGGTTCTTAAAATAAATGTTATTAAGCATTCTAAATTATGGATTCTTAAAATTTCAGAGAATGGCTGGTAGCTCGGTGGATGTTAATGCCTTAGTTACGAAGGAAAGAGGGTTCTTAAACATGGCATGTACATGGCTTGAACTTGTACGTCTACGTGTCTGGTCAATGTTGATCATTAGGTGATGATTGCTTGAAAATTGGAGTCTCCATGAAGTTTTTACTTCTTTTCTGTTGTTGATTGATTGGGCATCTTCTTCTGCGATTCTCAGTTGTAAGTTCTGCTGAAATCTGAGTTAACCTGTGTACATATAGTTGCAAGAAACATGGATGTAACCTGTTTTCAAATTCTTGGAGATGGTTTTCTCTGATAAATCCGGGCATGTTAACCTGTCTAATCTGTGGTTGTAGCTCAACATGTATTATAGTCATAGCTTTCATTAATTTTGGTCAGTAGTAGTAATTATCTGTTTTTTTATTGTGTTTGTTCTTGTTTAGGTTCATCCTGATGCTGCCCCTTATAGGACAAGAATTGTTATTGACAACTGGGAAGACATTTGTCAATTGTTTGCTCAAGACCGTGCTAATGGTGAGGGTGCTCAAACAGCAGCAAAAGTAGAATTAGAAATGGAAGCGAACCAAGAGTCTTTTGACTTAGAGGAGACCATTGGGACCACCGAGGGAAACGTGAGAAGCTTAGAAGATGATGATATGCATTCACTCGGAGGGGAAAGTAGACAAGGAAAGTCCAATGCCTCATCATCATCTATTTCTCGCCCCAAAAAGCGGAAGCATAGTGGTTCCCAAGCATTATACGATGTACTCTCTCGTATGCGGAATCTCTTGACCGCTTCATGAACTCTGACGCTCCTAAAGCTACTACACAAATGGTGTTGGACGAGTTGTCTAAAGTGGAAGATTTGAATCAGATCATGCTTTTGAAAGCTGTTGATCTATTCATGAATGATCAAAGGAAATTTGAGACGTTGGCCGGCCTTCCAAATGAGTTGAAGGCACAGTATGTTTTGATGCAACTTGATCTTGTGTAATGGTGTTTATTATTTTATTAGAATTATGTGGTTCTTTATTTTCATGGGTGGTTAAACTTGTTGATCATAGTAACGTTACTTGTTAGTTAAACTTGTTGATGGTAGTAAATTTAGTTGTTGGGAGAATAGTAATATTAAATTGTTAGCTTTTTATTTTATGTTTATGAAAATTGAAACTTGTTTGATTATTATATTTTTATTATTATTTGAAACATTGATTTTTTATTATATATATTTTTTTATAATTTAGTTTTATATTAAAATGTGTTAGTTTTTTGTATTTTATGCTTTATTGTAGGGAATATAAGAGGAAACACGTCTAAGTGACAAATTCATTTCCGTTAGACTCTATGAGTATCCAAACAATAGAATTGGAATTGTAAATCAATTCTAATGGAATTCTATAGATTAGCCAAACGATAGAGTTGAAACTCTATGGAATTCGAATATGTTGAAATTCAATTTCATAAAATTGTGATTCCAATTCAATTCCAATTATGTGTATCCAAACATACCCTAAGATTCTTTGTGTAAAAAAACATCCCAAATGACCTTAAATGAAATATCAAAAACTTATACCCATGAGCTTATCAATCATAATCTTCAGTTTTCAATCAAGTTGGCAGCATAAACATTCACCCACTACCTTAGTTTACAAGTCTAACTGTCAACTATTTAGAAGTATGGACTAAAGCATCCTATTACTTGACATAATTCATATATTTAGTAACAAAGCTGTTGAATTTGTGCCATAGAAATTGGGCCAAGGCCTCTATTTATAGCAAATCTAAAACCAAAAAATTACATTTGGGCGGAGCAGATATGTGGAATTGGGGAGTGTACTATGCATCTAGGGATCCAATAACAGCATCGCCACTGTTACCAGCAGCTCCGGAGCTCTTCCAAGTGTTGTTACTTGCGGCGGCTACGACAGGATTGAGAGATATGAGATGATTTAAAATTGACAATGACGACATAGCTAGTGTAAAAATCAAAATTTCCAAATTCGTGTTTTCTGAACTTGTTAAAGCTTGGTTAAGAACATAGAAATTGATGAAAATGGGAGAGATATCTGGAACATAATTATTTTCCTTCCCTGGTATCTTCGGGACTGAAAGATATGACGAAGCAACATTGAAGACCATGGAGAGATGAATTGGGGTCTGAATTTGAGGGTTTGTGCAATGATTTTTCAAACAATCCTCAACTACGGAAGGTAAATTCTATATACAAGGCACCTTACATACAAGGCACCAATAATGCCCAAACTACCCTTCGCGTGTCGTGTGCGAAAGGACGACAGGAATCCTTTATTTCGTGTAATTTTACACGACATAAACTAATTGTGTAAAATATTAGGTCGTATGAAATTATACGAAATTTAAATTTACTCTGCCATTAATGTCGTACACAACAACACGATATGATGTCCTAATATCGTGTATATCCATACGACATATCAAAATGAAGGTGTTCTTCGATGATTTGCAACACGATGTTAATGATACGCATATGCTATGTTATATTATTGAATTGTGTTGTTAACTGAGCAAAATTTATACACTTATACATGACAAGGAACAAACGTCATATTGGATCATACAATATCATATAACCTATCACATTTAAGTGATACCACTTTATTTATAATCACCTAACAAATGATTATAAATAAAGTCATAGAGATGAAAAACACTTTAAATGCCATTTAGAATGGAGAAAAAAATAAATGAGGTAGCCGTATACCATTTTTCACAAGATCGCGACACATAAAACCCTAAAAACCCTAAATAATGGCACATATTTGTAACTCAATTTCCATTTGGATTTGATGGAAAATCATGTAGATGAAAAACACTTTAAATGTCATCTAAAATCTAGAAAAAAATAAAAAAAAATAAACGAGGTAGCCGTATACCATTTTTCACAAGATCGGGACACATAAAACCCTAAAAACCCTAAATAATGACACATATTTGTAACTCAATTTCCATTTGGATTTGATGGAAACTCATGTAGATGAAAAACACTTTAAATGTCATCTAGAATCTAGAAAAAAATTAAAAAAAAATAAACGAGGTAGCCGTATACCATTTTTCACAAGATCGGGACACATAAAACCCTAAAAACCCTAAATAATGGCACATATTTGTAACTCAATTTCCATTTGGATTTGGAGGAAACTCATGTAGATGAAAAACACTTTAAATGCCATCTAGAATCTAGAAAAAAATTTTAAAAAAATAAACGATGTTAATGATAAGTTGTACATTAGAGGAATACCAACTACTCAAGATCATATATTTGAAATTATTATATTTGTTAATCAAGATTATATGTTTCTTGTTATAATAAGTTGGAAAACAAACAATGATTACATATAAGATTGAACCAACATCATACAATATCATATAACCTACCACATTTATTTATAATTAATTTTTATTTTATTATATGATGTGTCGTGTTTAAATACACGACATTTACTAATACATTTCGTATGAACAATACACGAAATGAATCAGAGTGTATCTCGTGTATTGTTCATACGAGATAATTATCAGAAACAAAGACTATATCGTGTGTGTATACACGATATGTACCATAGTATCTCGTGTATATACACACGAGATACACCCTGAAGCCCTACATAAAACACGATATACACGCAGACAACGGCCCAAACAGAGAGAACTGTACACCCATGCAGCTGCGACACCATTGTCCAAGTCTTAACGCCTATAAATTTATACCCATTATTTTCATTAATTCTCAAATCATCTAACACCATAGTATGGATTCTCCACAATATTCTCCAAGTTTTTATGATCATATTGATCTTGAACTTGTGGAATATATTTTTGAAGAAGAAGGTTTGCCACCAAATTCTCCACATCAAAATCAAAATTCAAGCAGCAATGAAGTAAGTTTTTAAAGTTATATTTGGTGTTTTGATCAAAATCGCAATAAAAATCCAATGTTGAAACGAAATTGTTTTTCAAGATTGGATTTTTAAATTCTGATATTACTCTATTTCGTGTTAGATTATACGAGTTTTATGCTGTTTGTCGTGTTTTTCTACACGAGTTATGGCGTATTACCTCGTATTATGTTACACGAGATAAATGTGTTTAAGTCGTGTAAAGTTACACGAGATGTTCAAGAAACATCTCGTATAATGTTACACGAAATGTCATACAGCCTGTTGCTTATTGTGCAATTTTCTAATTGATGGTAATACAATTTGTAGGGACCGGATGTCAGTGATCAATTCGATACATCCCTATTATTTTCAAATGGGGATGATCTTGTTAAACACGTACGGGATATCGCGGCCCGTCAAAATATAACCCTTTCTATAGGAGATTCGAGGAAGACAAGTGGCAAGATCCTAGGCTACGCGAAGATTGTATGCCATTTTGGTGGCAAGTACAGGTCCGGAAAAACTAAAGATGTGAGGTTGACTAGTACGAAGAAGATTGGGTGCAATTTTGAAATCCGGGCCAAAGATAGGGGTGATGGGGTATGGGGTTACGTTGTGAAGCATGGTTCTCATAATCACGACTTTCCAACGTATCCCGAAGGTCATCCGTTGGGTAAATTGACTAGTTCTGAATATGAGGAGGTGTGTAGCGCAAGTCAGTCTTCGGTGCGTCCAAATAACATTCTAACAATGTTAAAGAGGAAGGATGAGAAGAACGTGAGTACTCCGAAACACGTCCACAATGCCCTCACAAAATGCAAGTCACAAGAACGACAAGGGAGATCCTCGCTTCAACAGTTCATAAAAGCACTCGAGGATAAGAAATATACCTTCTTCATGAGGAAAGCTAACGAGAGTGACATGATCGGTGACATATTCTTCTCTCACCCACGAGCATCGGATATGCTTAACTGTTTTCCATATGTAGTACAAGGTAAATTTTTGATTTTTTTGAATCTATTTTTTGACTCTGTTTTCCACAAGTCGTATGCATTTTTTTTGAATTGCAATTTTATTCATTTCTAACTTTATTTCTCTTTAAATGATACAAGGTGACTGCACTTACAACACCAACTGCTATGGAATGGCATTACTTGAGATTATAGGATTTACTTCAACGGGGAAGAATTTCACAATTGCCTATGCGTTCCTCCAAAATGAGAAGACTGAGAATTACACGTGGGCACTCAAGAATTTGCAAAGTCTTTTTCATACTCCCCACATGCCAACCGCTTTCTTAGCGATCGTGACTTGGCTTTCATTAATGCTGTCCAAATGGTATTTCCCGAGACCGCACACCATTTGTGTCGAAGGCATATCGAAGTCAATGTTAAAAAGAGAGCGTTGGCTAAAACTGGTAGCAATGAGTTTGCACTATCATTCATGAGGAGATTTAATAAAGCAATATCAGCCGCTACTCGCGAAAAGTGGGACAACCGTTGGCAATTGTTTTGCAATCATTACAGATCTTATCCTGATTTATTGACCTACCTCCGCGAGACTTGGATTGCTCCATACTCTACGAATATTTTGTCGATGCACACAGATCAGTTACTGCACTTCGGAACCCACACCACAAACAGGGCTGAGATTGAGCATAACAGGTTGAAGAAGGCCTTGGGGAGTGCTTCTTCTACTTTTGACACATTATTCAAAAAGGCTCATGAGATTATGGAAATCCAAATAACAACAATCAAAGATACTATGGAGCAATCAAAGAGTAGAATTCCAAATGATATGAAGACATGTGATCTGTATCAAGACATATTGGGGCGAGTGTCAAAGGCAGCTTTGGACATCATCAAAGAAGAGCGGAGTCGTTGTGGGGATAATGTCATGGATCCTTCAGGCTGTGGGTGTTACCTGAGGCGAACACATGGACTTCCATGTAGTCACGAGATTGCATGCATACAAAACTCTGGGGGCCGGATTGAGTTGTCCTCGATTCATGATTTTTTGGAAGAAGTTGGACATTGAAGTAGAATACTGTCCCAATCGGACTCGATTTTGAAGTTGTGTTGAATGAACCGCGTAACGCACTGGACTCCGTAAAGATAAGGTTATTTCAAACGATAAATGAAGGGCTACATCCACAAACCGGAGATGCTTCTGAGCCGGATCATATTTCAAAGGCAAATAAACCCCGGACCACCAGTTGTAGAGTACTGTCATGTAGGAAATGGAGGTCGGTACCCTCAACACGAGCCCACCAAGCTCTATCATCCTCCGGTAAAGAAGCATGGGAGAACCTGTTGATTCCAAACAAAAAATTATAATTAATACTCCCTCTGTTTCAAGATTCAGATGACATTTCGTGTTCCAATACCCGAAATGTTGGTGACATTTCGTATGTGTTCATACGAATGGTCACCAACATTTCGGGTATTGGCATACGAAATGTAAACTGATTCATCAGTTTACATTTCGTATGCCAATACCCGAAATGTTGGTGACCATTCGTATGAACACATACGAAATGTCACCAACATTTCGGGTATTGGAATACGAAATGTCATCAGATTCTTGATAATGTAAAAGAAAATGACTATTTAATAAACAAATCATATACTTACTTATCTAGAATCTGCTGCCTCGTTTGGCGCTTCAACACCGGCTCACAAGTGGCATTATCCCATATCTTACGGGCTCGATGCAAACCCGTACAACAAATCAACCTCCTCCGGGCCTCCACCGGGGTTACTCTTAAGCTGCCACTCGTCATCCTTAGCCCCTTTCCCCTTTCTTGCCCGTGCCTCCTGCCTCTTGCGAGGCCTCACAGATACACTCTCCTCCACCTCCTCCTCCTCCTCCTCCTCCTCCTCATCATCATCATCATCACTAGATAACTGTGCCTCACGCACAGATGCACCTCGGGAACGAGTGCGAGAAGATGAATCCTCACTAGAATATTTACCCTCACTATCCGTATCTTCATCCACAGGCTGCTCAATCACGAAATTCTTGTCGTGAATCTTTTTGCTCCGTTTATCTGCCTTAGCTGCAGCTGCCTCCTCAGCCTTCCTCTTTCTATTAGAGGCCGTCGCAGGTTTACGTCCCTACAAAAAATTAAATAAGAGACAATTAATTTTCAAGAACCAGTTGACATTTCGTGTGGAAATACCCGAAATGTTAGTGATCATTTCGTGTATAAAGACACGAGAAACCTCACCACATATCGTGTATTAGAGCACGAAATGCAAACTGATGAATCAATTTACATTTCGTGTCCTAATATACGAAATGTGGAAAGTATCTCGTGTACTATAACACGAAATGGTCACCAACATTTCGTGTATTGGCACACGAAATGTAAACTGATGAATCAGTTTACATTTCGTGTGCCATTACACGAAATGTTGGTGACCATTCGTATGTGTTCATACGAAACACACGCCGACAATTTCAAATTTTAGGCACAGGAATTCGTATCCGATTCAAACAAAAAATCCAAATTTATGTTACGAAATCGCAATTAGAACCATTTAGGATAGGTTTAAATAACATTAAGCATTATATAATCAGTTTTAGGCATAAATTTGTTGTTGGGTTTTCAAATTTAAAATCTAGGTTAAAAAGAATTACTTTTGGAGCGGCGGAAGAAGAGACGGACTTTCCACCGGTTTTAGGGAGGTTTGTCTTCATTTTTTTCGGCGGTGGTGGTGTTGTGGTGGTCGCCGAGTTGTCGAGTAGAGAGAGAGAGGGGTTCGGCGCCTTGGTTGAGAGAGAGAGATAGAACGACGTTAGAAATGGAGAGGGAGGGGAAGGTTTTTTTTTTAAAGTATATATATGGCCATTTTGGTAATTTCATAATGCCTTGTACAAATGGTGCCTTGTATATAGTAGTACCCGCTAAGATTGACAAAGTACAACTTTATTATTATAACCAAAAAGAAAATTATAAGAAAGTAGAATTTCAATATAACTAACCAAATTAAATAATCCCAACTCCACCTACTTTCCTCTTTCCCCTCAGCCTCTCTCACATCACCCTCTTTCATGTAACCTCAAACCCACTTACTATCCTTTGAGTTGCAGTTTTCCAAACTTCCAAGACTGCTATAGAGAAACTATGCACTAAAATAGAACACTATCAAAAATAAAATCTTGACCAAGGAGTAATTATTCTGAGTGTCTGCAATAGCAAAGCTAAGTACAAACATGGAAAAAAATTGCAAATATTCCTGAATAACAATAGTGAGCTCACCTTATTAGATATCTCCCCAAACTTCTCACCACTTTAAAGAAATTATGATTTGGTGAATCAAAGTCTTTGTTCCAAAGCTGAAGTATGTGTTATATAGTGTATGAAAAGATCACATCCGGTCGTCAATGAGATTGAGTTGGTGTCCCATGACTGAAAAGAAAACTCTTATAAGATAATATCATACCATTATGCAAATTTTGTGCACTAAATTTGATTATACTTGCAAAAGTTTTCAGAGTTGAAGAAGAACCAAATTAGTGCAAGTTGTTTCATCAACCACTTTCCAATCCATTTCCTCTTCCATTCAAAACCCTCACTCCAACTATTACTATGTATCCCATCAAATCCTACATTCCTTTATGTAAACTTCATACACTACTAGAATAAATTATATCAAGAACGGACAAAATGGTTTCTAAATGTACAAAGTCGTCCCTATTTTTCTATTTGGGGATCAACATTTTGGTTGCCAATTTTTGGTTGCTAAAATTGATCAATACTGTTCATCCCCATTTGGGAACCACCTGTTGGTTGCCATATGAGTAGGTTGTCCCCATTTAAGGATCAACAAATGGTCACCAATTTTAAATTTGGCACAAACAGTTCATCCCTATTTTTTCGTCCCTAAAATATTCGTCCCCAACTGTTGGTTTCCATTTTTAAATTTAGGGACCATCTCTTCGTTTTCAAATACGGGAAAAAAAATCAATAAATATAATTATTTTTGAAATATTTATATTTACTGATTATATATATATTAACAATAATGACACTACCAGAAAAACGTGTTTTTCGTCGCTAAAGTAGGATTTCCGTCGCTAAATCTTAGCCACCGGTGGAATTATTCCGTGGTGGTCCGCCACTGGAAGTGCGTCATAGCGGTTCGGCTTACCAATTTCTGCCGGTGTACACCGACGAAAATAATTTTTCGCCGGTGTTCACCGGCGGAAATTTCCGTCGCTGAGGTCATTTAATTTAATTAAATTATAATATCAGCGACGGAATATTCCGCCACTGATTTATTTTATTTTAATTAAAATTCTAATTACAGTGGCGGAAATTTCGTAGCTGAATTTATTTAATTTAATTAAAATTTTATTTCACCAACAGAAATTTCCGTCGCTGATTAAATTATTTTAATTAAATTTTTTTTTACTGACGAAAATTTTGTCGCTGATTAAATTATTTTAATTAAATTTTTATTTTACCGACAGAATATTCTGTCGCTGATAATGTACAATGCTACTTAAAATATATAATATATGCTGAATAATTTTTTTTTATATAAATTAATTTATAATGGTACTTAAAATTAATAATAATTAAACTAATATAAAATTAAAAATAATCTAGTATATTGAAAAATGTTAAAATGCATCAATTGAAAATGTCAAAATACATCAATTAAAATATCAAAATACATCAATTACAATTACATTTTCAAAATAAATTACAAATCCTTCAAAACACACACAAAAAAAATACATATCAACCACTTGTGTTATTTCAACACAACCACTACGGATCACCACCATCACTGCCACTAACACCGCCAGTCACTGCCGTCCATCACTGCCGCCCACCACCACCATCACCATTGTTACCAATCCAAAAGAAGACCTACAAAACAAAGGAACCAACAGATAAATAAACACACGGACAAAGTCACAGATCAACACTCATTAGCACGAATTAACACATACAGAAATGGTAGATCTATTCTCACACGCACAATTACAGAAATTTGTTCACACACATACACAATCAGAGAGAGAGAGAGAGGGAGAGACAAACCCAGATCGACGGTAATCAAAGGGTTGCCGTCATAGTGCCGGCGTGGAGAGACAACAAGGAAGGTGTGAGAGGATCATTTAAATCTGATTTGAGGGAGAGAAGAGGGAGTAGTTGAAGGGGGAGGGTTGATGTGGCGGTGGCGGTGGAGGAGATGGCTAAAGAAATGTGTTTGAGAAGGAAGAGGAAGGAGTAGAGGAGGAGGCGGCGGCGGCGGTTCTTTGCTGAAAGAAGAAGAGCCAAATGAAATGAACAAATGTAATGAAGAGAGGGAAACAGGGAATAAGAATTGCTAGGTTAAAGAGTAAGAGAGAATGTGGGTTATTGGGTAAATATTGATCATTGGATTGAATTCATTTTTTCGGATTGAATGGTTATGATGTTTTAACTCATTGATCCATGTGAACATTTAAGATTCAATGGAACAATGCCACATGTGCTTTTACTAGTACATGCTCGTGTCCAAGGGCACGGGGGGTTTTTTTTTTTTAATTTAAAAAAAAAAAATTTAAGGGCAAAACGGGAAAGGGACAAATGTATGAGGGCAAAATGGGAAATTCGCCGCTTGAAACTGTTCACACCACTATAGCAAGTACAATCTCTCATTTATACTATAGATTTGTTTCACACCATATTTTAACTAAAATATTTTATGCCTACTACTAATAATAATAATAATGATCATCACCAACGATACTTATTAATAAATATTTATTCCTTTGTAAAAAAATATAAATAATTATAACTAAAAAAAAGTTAATAATTTTTAAAGAAATGAAAGTATATAATAAAAAAAGAGGGACGGATAATAGCATTTATTTTTTTAATTCTTTTAATTTTTTTTTTGAATAAATAACATCTCAAAGATATTTGAGATGTTATTTAGTTGGGAATTTTTTTCAAAAATTTATTTAAAAAAGTTAATAATTTTTAAGGAAATGAAAATATATAATAGAAAAAAAAGAGGGACTGGCAATAGTATTAACTTTATTAATTTTTTTTTAATAAATAAAACTATTTGAGATGTTATTTAGTTGGTGATTTTTTCAAAAATTTATCTAAAAAATTTAATATTTTTTTTAAATAAATGAAAGTATATAATAGAAAAAAAGAGGGACGGACAATAGCATTTAATTTTATAATTTTTTTAATTTTTTTTTAAAATATATAAAAATATTTAAGATGTTAGTTTGCAGGAAATTTTTTTACAAAAAGTTATATAAAAAAAGTTAATAATTTTTAAAGAAATGAAAGTATATAATAGAAAAAAAGAGGGACGGGAAATAGCTTTTACTTTTTTAATTTTTTTAATTTTTTTTTTGAATAAATAAAACTATTTGAGATGGTAGTGGTTGGTCTCTATTTTGTTGTTGGTCTTCATTTTGATAGCAAATAATATTGTGCATCATGGGGACATTCTGGCGGTCCCTAATTTTAATATGTTAATCCCTATTTAGCTACCAACCTTGGTCATTCCCATTTGCACCAAGTTGTCAGTCCTTACTTCAATTTATTCTAGTAAATTGGTCTCTATTTTGTTGTTGGTCTTCATTTTGATAGCAAATATTATTGTGCATCATGGGGACATTCTGGCGGTTCCTAATTTTAATATATTTGTCCCTATTTAGCTATCAACCTTGACCATTCCCATTTGCCCCAAGTTGTCAGTCCCTACTTTAATTTATTCTAGTAGTGATACACTCACTCTTCTATTCATTTTTAACCTGAAAAAATAACAACGCCCATCCACCATCGTATTCTTATTCAATCTATAAAACCTCCAAAATAAAAAGGCAACTAATCATAGGTGTGACTGCAATGGACGTGTAGTATTCTTTTTTTTTCTCAATTTTGTTTGTTCATGTATCTGTAGTTTTTTATAGATATGTCTGGAGAGATTTAACTTTGTTATTGGCTCTCAAAGCTGTTGTGTTCTTGGTTATATTCTCTTTTGTTCTTTTCTTTTTACTTTACAAAAATGACACAGAAACGTACATCCGACCATGAGGATTTTTCCATTAGAAGATATATTGTCAATATGATACATCCAGAGGTCCGATGAAGGTTAAATATATGTTAGATTGTGCAGCTACCAGTCAAGGATATAAAGTCATGCAATTTTATAAACCAAGTTATGAGTAGAAAAGCAAATATAAGTAATATAATCAACTTAATTTAGCTTTAACCTAAGCAAATTACATGATTTGACAAAACATAGAGACACGCATGAATTAAATAGTTCTCATATAATGATTTTGAAGAAAATACATATTCAAATAAAGACACATGAACAAAGAAAGATTAAATATATAACATAAAAATGATACTGACTCATGAAAATAAACATGAGAATGAAATCAAAATTGAAGCCCAACCATGCAAATAAGCTTAGGAATGAAAACAAAATTCAAAATCAAAATTAGACATTGGAAAAGGGAACCTAATGAGAGAAAAAATTAAAGTCTTTCAATTCTACAAAAACATGGCTTTCATACCCTAGTCGTCTACAAATCCAATTCCAACTCCGATGTTGGTTAAAAAGAAGGCTTTAGAATTTGCTCGGCGAATTCAAAAAATCATCATGCAAAACCTTCGATCTCATTGCTATGATCTTTCACTCAGCATGCTATAATGGTCATCGATGAAATTGCTTGCCTGAGAAGATAGGGAGACGAGAGGGTGACCAAGAAGAGGGCTACGTCTGAAAGTGGTGAGGATTTTTTTTGGTAACCGATCAAATGAGATAAAAAACTGCCTTGCGGTATTTGGAGCTGAGTTTTTTTTCTTCAGATTTAATCCTAGCCATTTTTTTTTGTCTTTTGTAAAATTGAATCTGAGCCACTCTTTGTGTGGCTGTTATTCTTGAGGTGTATCGTAATATAGATGTATAAAGTTTGTTTTCTTCTACTGATTATCCATTTAGAATTATAAGTACTTTAAAACTCTTATTTATTGCTTTATACATATGATAAATGTACTTCTTGTTTATTAGGAGAATGGTTATTAGGGGAGAATGTCTGGTAGTTAGTGTGACAGCGCATACGATCCTTAGGCATAAAACTTATTTTGAGGAATTAAAGCCGACTAAAACCTCATTGTCAACAATATCAGAAACTTTTGATTTGATAGATGGCTATGGAAAAACTTATATAATGTTGCCTAATGGTACAATCTCAACTCCTTTCCTCGTCCACCTCTCCATCTGCCATACCCTTTTTTCATCCTGCCCCCTCTCTTTTTAACCTGTCACAATTTGTCATTGTGTTCTCACTACTAGAAACAGGGGCATTACCGACGGAATTTTACCGACGGAAAATTTTCATTTACCGACGGAAATTTATTTTAATTTACCGGGAATTTATTTTTTTTAAATTTCGTTTTGGCCGTCGGTAATTGATGAATTCCGCCGGTATTTCCGTCGGTAATACCTGCGGTCATAGTCCGTCGGTATTACCGTCAGACTTGTCCGTCGGTAACAAATCCATAAAGTCCGACGGTAACAAATCCATATATATACACGCGTATCCTCCCCATTTTTAATTACGTATCATTTTTATTACGAACTCCTTCGTTCCTCCCTCAGTGTTCGCGAACCCTAACGTCGCCAACGCCAAGCCGCCGTCGCCGCCGAGCCTCGTCGTCACCGGTAAGTCTTCTTTCTCTCTCTCAATCGCTTTCTCTCTCTCACTCGATTTCTCTCTCTCACTTTCTCTCTCTCTCTCTCTCAGTAATTTGCCAAGAAGAACACGCCGTCGCCGTCGCCGCCGTTTCTTTCCATCGCCGTTTCCGTCGCCGGTACGTTATCTCTCTCTCTCTCGCTTTCTCTCTCTCAATCGTTACAGTTTGATACTTTAGTTTTAGTTATAAGGTGAAAATATATATTTTATTGTGGTGACATATTTGCTCATTTTGTAATTGTAGTGTATAATAATTTGAGGAAAACTACTATCAGAAATGAGAGAAAATTTGTGCTCTTTTCTAACACATTTTTATTTTAATTTATGTTAGAACTTCGCGATAACATTTACGGTGACAGAGGTTTAGACAAATATTTGTTTCCACCTTTCTTTTAACATCTTTTATTTTCAACTATAACTATAAAAAGGTGGACACTAGTATTTGGCAAAACTTCGGGGTGTGGACCCTGATGATTTTTAACTACTCATCCTATCTACTTACGTAAAATGGTGGTTTTAATCCGAAGAAAGAGGGTGGGTGTGTATAGTGTTGATGAGTAAGTTTAGTAATACGGGTTTATTCAACAATTTTACTGGTCTGTATAACAACTCTCATTATAAATTCCAACCCTTCCTTTCACATTTTATTTTTGATTGTAACTATATAAGGGTGAAGGTGGAACACAAATATTTGACCCAACATCATGATGATTTTCCATTTATGGCTTTATCCCGATTATGAGATATGAACTTGATAACAGTTATAGGATGTTTCATTGTGCTCAGTATTCAAAGGAGGTAGCAAGGGTTGGTTTGAAAATATTACATTGTGTTGTTTAATGATTAGGGAAGACGGAAGTATCAAAAAAAATATAAATAAGATTGAGGTACAACTCTATTTAAAATATAAATAAGATGAGAGCCTTTTTCACCCACAGCTATCAAAATTCGTCTTCTTTGATCAAGGAAGACGGAGTAAACAAGTTCATTACCGTTTGAGTAAAGGATTTTCTGTTTAATAAGAGTTTTTTTTCAGTTTCACTGTCCTCTTTCTCTCTAAGGATCTCAAACATCACTTGAGATCCTTAGAGAGGAGGACAGTGAAACTGAAAAAAATTCTTATTAAACAGAAAATCGTTGACTCAAACGGCAATGAACTTGTTTGCTCTGTCTTTCTTGGTCTAAGATGAGATTGGGTTTTGATAGTTGTGGATGAGAACGACTCTTATCTTGTTTATAAATGTTAATTTAATTCATCATTGTAAAATTTCAAATTTTACAATAAAGAATTAATATTTCAAATTATTCACAATATTAATAATTTAAAAAATATGAGAGATGTGTGTGTTAATTCATTATTGTAAAATTATGCATTTTACGGTAATGAATAAAAATTAATGTTACGACGTGACGTTGTGACGGTTGAAACACAAAAGCTTAGAAACCCGTTTAAGAATCTTTAACTTATCATGTTGAGGTCAACATGTAGTCATCGATTCTTAAATTGTCCGTGTGGACAGTCTTGAAATGCACGATTATATGATTTGTAAATATCATCATTGTCTATTAAAATTGCTTGAATAGTCGATAGTTGAGATATTTTGGTTGCATTAATCCTATTGTTCTCTGAGTGTATACTAGACATATATGGTTGATTACACTGTCGATTCTAATCGATAGTGTTTGATTGACCTAGTCTACGTCGTGCACTTGGAGACCATGGGGTTATGCTGCCGAAATTTCTTGATTTTCGATTATAAAGCAAGTAGACAATGTGATATTTGCAATTCATATGTGTATTTCGGGATGGGATAGAAGCCAACCCAATTCTAAACTTAATGGACATGAATTGTCCTTTCATCATAGGGAATAATATACTTTACAACAAAGAATTAAATATTAATATTTAAAATTATTCAAAATATTATGATAGATGTGTGTGTTAATTCATTATTGTAAAATTATGCATTTTACGGTAATGAATAAAAATTAATGTTACGACGTGACGTTGTGACGGTTGAAACACAAAAGCTTAGAAACCCGTTTAAGAATCTTTAACTTATCATGTTGAGGTCAACATGTAGTCATCGATTCTTAAATTGTCTGTGTGGACAGTCTTGAAATGCACGATTATATGATTTGTAAATATCATCATTGTCTATTAAAATTGCTTGAATAGTCGATAGTTGAGATATTTCGGTTGCATTAATCCTATTGTTCTCTGAGTGTATACTAGACATATATGGTTGATTACACACTGTCGATTCTAATCGATAGTGTTTGATTGACCTAGTCTACGTCGTGCACTTGGAGACCATGGGGTTATGCTGCCGAAATTTCTTGATTTTCGATTATAAAGCAAGTAGACAAGGTGATATTTGCAATTCATACGTGTATTTCGGGATGGGATAGAAGCCAACCCAATTCTAAACCTAATGGACATGAATTGTCCTTTCATCATAGGGAATGATATATTTTACAACAAAGAATTAAATATTAATATTCAAAATATTAATAATTAAAAAAATGTGATAGATGTGTGCGATAGAAGCCAACCCATATTCTAAACCTAAAGAAACATGTCTTGTTGCTTTTAAGTTTGTAATCCAAATTTAGGGAATTGTAATGCGTTAATTACATCTAAACTGTTAATACATTATGAAATGCAGGAGTTAATTATGTCTGGAGAAGATCGTAGTTGGATGGATAATCGTAGTAATCCCGGTAGAAGGGGTGTCAGACCTCAATTCTTAGAAGGTATAGAACATTTCGTGGAGTTTGCTAGAGCGCATCCCCAGTGCATGCGTGGTGATAAGATTAGGTGTCCTTGTAAAAAGTGTAAGAATAGAAAATATTTGAGTGTTGGATGGGTAAAGAAACATGTTTTAGAGGCAGGGTTTGTTGATGGTTACAAGGTATGGGTAGCGCACGGGGAGCGTTATGTGGTTGAAACAAGTGTTCGCAATCATCCTACTGTATCAAGTGGTCTGCCAAGGGAACCTGAACATTTGATTGATGAAGAGGAGCCGTCTGTCGGTTTGGATGATATGGTTCGAAATGCGGCTGGCCTAGAGTTTGATTGGAACCCTAATCCAACAGAGGCACCAAATCCCGTTGCAAAGAAGTTTATGGATTTAATGGACTCTGCAAATGAGAAAATTCATGTAGGTGCAAAGGCTACAGTGTTAGAGCAAGTGACTGAGCTTCTAACTATCAAGGCTGATACAAATATGAGCCAGCATACTTACGATCGTATAATGTCATGGGGACAACGGATGCTACCCGAAGAAAATAATATGGTTTACAATTTTTATGAGACTTAAAAGTTGGTGGGGCAGATCGGTCTTGGGTATGTTAAAATTGATGCTTGCAAGAATCAGTGCATGCTTTTTTATAAAGAAATGAGGGCCTCGATACATGTTCAATATGTGGACTTAGTAGGTATAAGCCACAACGCCGTGGTAGTGCCAAGCACAAGAAAAACGTGACTCGGGTGCAGTTACGTTATATGCTGCTAATTCCCAGGTTGCAACGAATTTACGCATTGAAAGAAAACTCAGAAGCCATGCGTTGGCACAAAGAGTGTCCTCGTGAAGAGGGTGTGATGACTCATCCTTCTGACGGTGAAGCATGGAAACATTTTGATGCCACTTACCCTGATTTTGCTGCGGATCCTAGAAACATAAGGCTGGGGATATGTACAGATGGGTTTTCTCCATTTGGACCAGGGGCAAAATCTTATTCATGTTGGCCTGTTATAGTCACAGTGTATAATCTTCCCCCGTGGTTATGTATGACTGATCCTTATATGTATTTGAGTTTGTTCATTCCCGGGCCTTCGAATCCAGGCAAAAACATTGATGTGTATCTTCGACCTCTGATGGATGAACTCAAACAGCTGTGGAATGATGGTGTTCAGACATGGGATGCTTTCAAGTTGCAAAATTTTAACATGAGGGCTGCAGTGATGTGGACAATTAATGACTTTCCTGCTTATGGTATGATGTCGGGATGGAGCACACATGGGAGATTGGCATGTCCGTATTGTATGGAAAATACAGATGCATTCACACTTCAGCATTACAAGAAGCAGTGTTGGTTTGATTGCCACCGACGGTTTCTTCCTAGTGACCATCCATTTCGTAAACAGAGGAATGCTTTCACCAAAAATAGAGTTGAGAATCGGGGCCCCCCTCCTCGTCTGAGTGGGGAGGATATTTTTGAGCAGGTGTCTGAGGTGTCTGATGTCGGGTGGGGAAAGATGTTTTCAAAGGATAGACCAGACGGATTTGGTAAAGACCATAACTGGATTAAAAAGAGTATATTTTTGGTTCGATGATGAAGATGAGGAAGAAGACGACGACGAGGAAACTAGTGAAGAAGAAATTGAATTTTGTAGTGATAGTGATCAAGATTGTAGTGAATGAATCAGTTTAGTTTTAATTCAGATAATGTTTTGTATATAATGTTTTGTACATTTTATATCACTTATCACTGTAATATTATATCTATCTCATGATTTTCAATTTTACTTGGTTACTCTTTACATGCTATGTAATATTACATCTATCTCATAATTTGGACAATAAATGATTCCTACTATTTAAATGCAAACTGCAAACATCTTACTCCATAATTTACTTGAACATGTAGTCATTAATTTGAATGTCATCGTGTGAAAAGGTTGTTGGAAAAAAATAAATAATTCGTAAAAAATAATAATAATAATAATAATAATAATAATAATAATAATAATAATAATAATAATAATAAAAAATAATAATAATAATAATGGACATAAATATAATAATAATAAATAAATAATAAAATAATCAATAAAAATAAAAATAAAAATATACATATATGTATATATATAAATATCATTATTGTCTATTAAAATTGCTTGAATAGTCGATAGTTGAAATATTTCGGTTGCATTAATCCTATTGTTCTCTGAGTGTATACTAGACATGGTTGATTACACACTGTCGATTCTAATCGATAGTGTTTGATTGACCTAGTCTACGTCGTGCACTTGGAGACCATGGGGTTATGCTGTCAAAATTTCTTGATTTTCGATTATAAATCAAGTAGACAAAGTGATATTTGCAATTCATACGTGTATTTCGGGATGGGATAGAAGCCAACCCCACTACTATCACGTACAACCACTACCATGGGGTTATGCTGGAGTGGAAAATCTCAAGTTTTTTGCACAAGCGTTAGGCCCAAAGATTGAAACTTTGATTAATTATTATAATAGTAAATCTACTTTCAAAGTTTCAATCTTTGGGCCAAATGCTTGTGCAAACTTGATATTTTCCACTCCAGCTCATTATAAATGTAAACCCTCTCTCTCTCTCTACCCCTCTCTATTTTGTTAATTTTGTGGTGGTGGTGGTAGTGGTGGTATACGTAGTAGTATTAGTAATAGTAGTGGTAGTAGTGGTGGTAGTAGTGGTAATAGTGGTGGTGGTAGTACGTAGTGGTGGTGGTAGTAGTAGTGATGGTGGTAGTGGGACTCTTTTCACATAGTGTATATTGGCTGCAAACATCTTACTCCATAATTTGCTTGGACATGTAGTCATTATTTTGAATGCTTCCTACTATTTAAATTTTGTTCTACTTGATAATATTTTCTGTCTACATATATAATATACTAGTTTAGATATGTCGGGTCGAGGTGGCAATCGTTCAAAGAGAGGGAAGGTTGCGGGTTTTGTCCATCGTCTTGTTTCACCAAGGACGGGAGGGAGGGGATCTACTTCTGGTTCTGGACGTAGTGAACCATCCGGGCGGGTTAATTTGGACGCAATTATTAATGAGGAAGGAAAAATGGAAATATCTATCTCTCCCAGTGGCCAGTAAGTATTATTTAATTGTAAATGTCATATATATAATGTTTACATTTTATTATTGTCTTTTTATTTGTATATATATTGATATATTGTTTTTTAATTAATATCTTAATAGGTTTATACATGCATGGTGGTGGTAGCGGTAGCAGCAGCGGCAGCGCTCGTGGTTGTTAAACATGATTTTTCATTGACATGTAATTAAACAAACAAACAAACATATGTAGTTTCTCTTTCTCTTTCCCTTTCCCCTTTTCCCCGGCTGTTTCCCCTTCCCTTTTCCCCTTTCCCCTTTCCCCTTTCCCTTTCCCCCTTTCCCCGGCCGTTTCCCCTTTCCCCTTTCCCCGGCCGTTTCCCCTTTCCCCTTTCCCCGGCCGTTTCCCCTTTCCCCTTCCCCTGTCGCTTGATTTGGACAAACATATGTATTTTATTTGATGTACAAGCGAAACAGGTTGTTTGTGTGTGTTTGTAGTTTGTAATTGTATTTGTTTAAAACAGGTTGTTTGAACAGGTTTACAGCCTTTTACAGGTGGTTTAATAATAAAACAGAATTTTTTTTAAAAAATCTGGCCAGATTACCGACGGAAATTTCCGTCGGTAAATTAATAAAAAAAATAAATAATACTGATTTCCGGCGGAAATATCCGTCGGAAAATAATAAAAATTAAAAAAATAAAACTCATTACCGACGGATATATCCGTCGGTTTATGGTTTCGATTTCCGACGGACATATCCGACGGTAAATTTTATGGATTCCGACGGTTATAACCGTCGGTAATGGTTTCATTTACCGACGGATATATCCGTCGGTTTATGGTTTAGATTTCCGACGGACATATCCGACGGTAAATTTTATGTATTCCGACGGTTATAACCGTCGGTAATGGTTTTATTTACCGACGGATATTTTCATCGGTAACCTCCGGCAATTGCTCCGGTTAACCGGCCGGCGTTACTCATTTCCGAAGGACGGTTCCCGGCGAAATTTCAGATTTTCCGGCGGACAATCCGCCGGTTTTTCCGGCGGAAATAGTCCGTCGGTATTACCAACCAATTATTTCCGACGGAACCCGACGGACGAATTCCGGCGATAATATCCATTTGCCGATGGAAATGTGGAATTACCGACGGAAATTTCCGTCGGTAAAAGGTCTTTTTCTAGTAGTGTCTCCCCAATTTGTCCCCCTTTGATAGATTCAAAGGCTCCTTTTTCCCTTCTTGTTCCTTCCCAAATTCACATTCTTTTGCCTCCAATTTCTTCTTGAAAAATGAAATAGTACAATACATTTTCAAAAATATGGGTTCTAAGGGTATAATATTTAAATGAAAAAATTGAAGTGCCTAGATCGTTTTTTTTTATGTTTGATTTTGAGATATTTTTGTAGTTTGGTGTTAAAGTAGGATTAATTTCTTATTATAATGATCTTAAATAGTGCATGTAAAGCCTAAAATTGATTTTTCATTTTATTTAGCGGTGAACAACGATGGTAGTTTAGTTGCGGTGACGAATTCAAGGTGGTGGCTATGGTGGTGGGTGGTGGCGATGTCGGCGGTAATTATGGTGGTCATTGTAGTTATATGGTGATGAAGTCCTATGGGTTTTCAGATCAAATAACATTTAAGCCCTTAAGTTCTGTAATTGAAAGAACAAAATATTCATCATGTAACAAGCACATGACCAATTTCGTTGAATTTCTATTGTTCGTACATTCGTTAGGACCCAGCCAAAAATGTGGGATAGTTATAACATGGCATACTACCTTGACACAAATTTTGCACTAGAGTGCAAAGTGTGATTTGGTGTATACTTTAAAGGGTAAACAAATTCTGGCTTAATAATTTTTCACCCACATTTATTAGCATCCACTAAGTTAGAAGTTGAGGTTTCATGCTTTGGTAAATTGTATTACTGCCTAAGAACTATGGTAACAAAATAAAAAGGTTAATTGTGGTGCCCTTGCGGTTTGATTAAAAATACATTTGTATTTACTAAATTATTAAATAAGTAAAAAGATCATTTCAATAATATCAGTAATGGATGGGGTAATATCTTCTCAAGCATTCAAAAAATAGGTATGGAGACCCTAAGACTTAATGGTGCCCCTCCTTTGAGGTTTGATCAAATTAATAGTGTATTCTATAGAACATATAGAATAATTGAATAAACCTCTCAACCCTTTTTTGTCATAGTATGGTCCTATATATACATGTTTCAGAGAAGCTATTTGTGTATAGATCAAAGACTAATTTAGGTTAAGATTTACAAGAGTTATAATAGGAAAAGGAATAACTTGGATCACAAGTTTAGAAAGAAGATTGGATTGATGTAGGATTATCTCTATCATAACCCCGCGAGATGGATGAACGTAAGGAGAGACCAATCTTGGAGACAAGACTTTGGAATCATGTTCGAGGAAGAGGCTTTGTGAGTGCATTAGCAAGTTGAGCACTCCCAGAGATGTGAGCAACATGCAATTTGTGGGCTTGTACCTGTTCGCAAAAAAGTGATAGTCAAGTGCCAAGTGTTTCATTTTGGAGTGGAACTTAGGGTTTGCAGCAACGTATGTAGCACCCATGTTATCACAATAAATGACAGGAGTAGTAGTAGTAGTGGGTATATAGAGCTCACTAATTATATTTGAATCCATAAAACCTCAACAACAGTTGCAGTGACAGCTCTATATTCAGTCTCATTTGAAGACCAAGATAGAGTTCGTTGCTTATGAGAGCTCCTAGATATGATATTGGAAACAAAATAAACCAATTAGCCTGTAGTTGAGATGCATTCTACTTAACACCTGCCAAGTCGGCATCAGTGAAAGCATGAAGGGTAAAAGGAGAGGTATGTCAAAGCAGAGGACCATGTGTACTTGTACCAACCAAATAACAAAGCACTCGTTTGAGCGCCGCCAAGTGAACATAAGTCAGACTTTGCATGAATTGGGAGAGTCTGTTAACACCAAATGAGAGATCACACCAGGTTAGAGACAAGTATTGTAAGGTTACTACAATTATTTGGAAGTCGGTGGGGTTTTCTAGGGAGTTTCGGAGTGAGCAGTAAGGGCTGGATTAGGTGCTAATGGGGTTGGGACAGGTTTAGCGTCTGTCATGTTGGTACGGGAAAGAAGATCCTGGATGTTTTTTGTTGGATCAAGAAGATACCTTGAGAATGAGGTATCACTTCAACACCTAAAAAGTATGAGAGAGTGTCAAGATCCTTGTGAGAGAACCTTGAAGAGAATGTGGAGATGAAGATATCCAAGAGAGTTACAATTGAGCCTGTGATGATAATATCATCAACATATACAAGGAGAAGAATGATACCTTGAGGTCGGTGAAAAGTGAAGAGAGGGGCATCAGATATACAATTGATAAAGCTAATGGACAAGAGATATTATTTAAGTTCATTATACCAAGCACGAGGTGCTTGTTTCAGGCCATAAAGAGCTTGACGGAGTTTTTATACATGTGATGGATGAGACATGTCAACAAATCTAGGAGGCTGTATCATATAGACATCTTTAGTGTGGGATTCTTGAAGATATGCATTATTGATATCAACTTGGCGAAGGGACCAATCATTAGTGACCACAAGGGAGAGAATGGTTCTGATTGTAGTGGGTTTGACAACAGGTCTTAAGGTTTTCGAGTAATCTATGCCAGGGTATTGATGAAACCCCTTTGAAATGGATGGGCTTTGTGGCGGTCAATGGAACTGTCCGAATTGTATTTAGTACGATAGATCCATTAGCACCCAATTAGATTTTGAGAGGGAGAGGGAGGAACCAGATCCCATGTGTGATATTTGAGCAAGGCATCATACTCGGATTGCATGGTCGAGCGCCGTGCAGATATTTTGAGTGCTTGGGTATAGGTGTGGGCTCTAAGGCATGGTTTTGGAGAGAGACATGGAGGTTGAGTTTATTTATTGGTTTACGGATGTTATTTTATAGGCGGGTAAGAGGGCCTTTGTAAGGTGGTGGTGGTGGTAGTAGCGGTGGAGGTAGTGTGGTAGTTTGGTTAAGTGGCGGAGTAAGGGAGGACGAGATGGAGGAGGATGGCGAAGGTGTCTATGGCTGTAAGGGAGGCTTGGCCAAAGGGGAGTGAGGCTTGGTCGATGGTGTCAGCAGAGTGGTGAGGATGGGAAGTTGGAGGGTGCACCATTCTTCCAAGTGTGTGGACAAGGAGGTGGGTTGGGTTTGAAGGATGTATGAGAAAGAGAAATCATGTTCCACAAACTTAACATGTCGAGACATATAGATTTTATAGGTTTTGGGATCAAGATAGTAGTAGGCACTTTGAGTGGGTTAGTACCCTACAAAGACTCATGGGGACGATTTTGGATCATGTTTGTGTGTAGTGTAGGGACAAAGCCAAGGGTAACAAAAGCAACCGAAGCTTTGGAGTTTGAGATAGTTGGGTGGTTTGTCAAAAATCTTTAGGAAAGAATATTAGAGATTGAGAGTTGGGGTGGGCATGCGATTTATGAGGTAGCAAGCTGTGACAAAAGCAATAGGCCAAAATTTGTGTGGCATATTAGAGTGGGTGAGGAGAGAGAGACTCGTTTCCACATTGTGAAGTTGATATCATTCAGAATAGCCATTGTGTTCATGGGTATGAGGTGGAGAGGTTAAGTTATTAATTCCAAGGGAGGTTAGTAAAGGACAGAGGCCAATGTATTCACCACCGTTATCGCTAAAGATGATGATGATTGGACGACGAAAATATTTTTCCACGAGGGATTTAAAATTGGAGAAGACTTTCGTGGCATCATATTTGTGTTTGAGAGGATAAAACCAAGTGTATTTAGAGTAGTGATCAACAAAGATAATATAGTATTTGTAGCCATCATAAGATAAGAGAGGGGATGTCCAAACATCACTGTAAAGAACATCAAGAGGACCATAAGAGGAGATAGAGTTGTCATAAAATGGTAACTTGTGGCTTTTATTGCAATCACATGAATTACTATTGAAAGTAGAAGTACGAGGAATATCTAAATTGAAAGTAGTACTAAGGTGACGTAAAATTTAATAGGAAGGATGGCCTATTCTATGATGCCAAATGATTGTTGAGGAGGACGTCATGGCATAAAATGCTGGAGATGTGGGATGCCACTCATAGACGCCGAATTTAGATTTGCGTTGGAAAAGAGTTGTGCCTGTACGAAGATCCTTCACAACAAAAGTGGTAGGTGAAAAGGTGATACAGGCGTTATTATCAAGACAAAATTTAGAGATTGAAAGAATGTTACAAGAGACATTAGGGACTTGATTAAGATGTAAAGATGTGGAAGGAGTAAGGAAAGAGATAGAACCAATATTGGAGATGTTGAGACCCGAGCCATTTCCAATGAGGAGTTCCTCATTACCATTATAGGGAGAGTGAAGAGCTAGGTTTTTGAGGTCGTTGGTGGCATGGTGAGTGGCTCCAGTGTCGAGGAGCCATCCGGGTGAGGTAGGATGGTTGGTGGATGAGGCATGGGCACTAGGTTGATGCGGTTGAGGGCCACAGTATGGGGAAAAAGGGGGTAGGCGATAAAGATGTGTTGAGGTTAGGTGAGGGGAAAGTGGCATTGGGGTATAGTTTTCGAAAGGAAGAACATTAAGATAGGAAGTAGCCGTCGGTACGACACCATTGGCACCGACCTCTGTAGGGAGCTCGAGAACGAGGTGTTTGGGAACTAGGGTTTTGGGAGTTAGGGTTAAAGGTCGACGGGAATGGAAAGGGAATATAGGTGGAGAGGTTTTGTTTGGGTAGATAGGAGAGGGTAGGGGCTTTAGCAACATGGGAGTCGGTGGCGGGATAAGTGGGATTAGAAGTGGTACGGTTGAAATTACCCGGATCCGAGAGGCAGCGCAATCGCGCCCCGGCATCTGGCATTTCACGTTCGCGCTTTCAGTTTGCGTTGCGTCGCATTGGAAGTGTCTCGCTGTGTTTTGCTTGTAGAGTCGTCACGCCATTTTGATTAAGCCCAAAACATTGAAAAAAGGCATCAGTTTAAAAATAAACTATTTTTGTGTGATGAGATTTTTGAGTTCGGAGGTCAGATTACTCCTCGAGAAGAGAATATTAGAATATTAGAGCTCACCCGAGTCGCCTCTTAAAAACGAGTCTTTCGACACCCCTTCTTTCTTTAAATATTGTGTGTGTGTGTGCTTTTAAAAATGCATGATGTATTGGATGTCTACATTGTATACTACGTATTGAAATGTATTGAAATAGTAATGGAAGGAAGCCTTACCAATGTTGGTTCATGTCTGTCTTCCGATGGGGAATAGTGTTTGAGGATGGAATAGTATTCCGGGACGGACCAGGATTGCTTCGGGATGTGCCGATTGTCTGTGGACAAAGCTTCGGCGTGCCTCGGGATTGTCAGGTGTGCACTCAGGCAGAGTTTTGGCATGCGTTGGGATCGCAGAGATCGTTGGCTGGATTCGAGCAGAGGTTCGGCGTGCGTCGGTTGCGTTCGGGCAGAGTTCCGACGTGCGTCGAGATAGTCGATTGCGTTCAGGCAGAGTTTCGGCGTGCGTCGGGATCGTCGGTTGCGTTCGGGCAGAGGTTCGATGTGCGTTCGAATTGCTGGTTTGGATCGAAAAGGGCCGGGGCGCCTCGGGAAAGACCAGGCAAGGCCTCAGAGTACCACGAGGGGCCTCAGAGTACCTCGAGAGTGCCTCGGGGCAGCGCGGGAGCGCTCGGAAGGGCTTCGAAGCACCACAAGGGAGCTCAGAAGGCCCCAGAAGGAACCGAAAGGGACCGGGATTGCCTCTGAAGGACTTAGAGGGGGAGCCAGAAGGCTTAGGGAGAGAAGAGAAGAGGATAGTGTGTCAAATGAGGGAGGGGGAGCCCTCTATTTATAGTGTGGGGAAATTTGCAATAAGGTCCGTACGGACCTCCTAGGTAATCCAAGATTTTAGTTTTCCCAGATTTAGGGGAATCTCGTGGACTTTAAGGGGATTTAGTAATTATGAGGTTTGGTAGCAAAGAGGTCCGTACAGACCTTTTAGCATGCAAAGAGGTCCGTACGGACCTTCTATGCTTTTCCATTTTTTGCATAATTTCCAAAAAGTCCTTTTGTGTTTTTTTGTCCAGAAAGGCCCCCCTTGGTTTGGTTGGTGGTTTATTGGTCCTTTGAGGATTTTTGAACGGTTTTGAGGGTTTTTTGAGGGTTCCGGGTGTTCGAGACTGCGTTTGAGTGAGTCTGCGGTGTTTCCCGGGTGCTCAGAAGAGGGTGATCCAGATTGGGGTACTTACAGAAGCCCCTCGATGACTTCACTTACGGAGGAAGTGTGATCGTCGATAAGATAAGGGTCCTGATCTGGATCGCGTGAGGACGTAGTGGTATCCTGAGGTGTGATCGTTTATGTCAGTTGGCTGGACCCTGTGATAGGATTCTATCCCTAGCGGGAATCAAGCCTGATCGTAGTTCGGGTGTGTGGGGAAGTGGACGTGTCAGTGTCTTGTAGGTGACCGTTTAGGTCGGTTGTGTGGATGTGGTGGCGTCCTGGGTGACCGTATAGGTCGGTTGTGAGGACGTGGTGGTGCCCTGGGTGACCGTATAGGTCAGTTGTGAGGATGTGGTGGCGCCCTGGGTGACCATATAGGTCGGTTGTGAGGAGGTGGTGGCGCCCTGGGTGACCGTATAAGTCAGTTGGCTAGACCCTTGATAGGATTCCTACGTATCCCTGGCGGGAATCAAGCCTGATCGTAGTTCGCTGTTGTGAAATTATGAGTGTATGCGGGCGTGGTGGTGCCCTGAAGTGATGTGACCGCTGAGGTCGACTGTGAGGACGTGGTGGCATCCTGAAATGGAAATTTTACGGTTTTCCAAACCGAGTAATTTAAAGCCTTCCGGGATGGGGATAATGATTTGGGAGGTTTAAACGGTCTTCCAGACCGAGTGGTTTAAAGCCTTTCGGGCTGCAGATAGTGATTCGGCTGATTTATGCAGTCTCCCGAACTGATTGATTTAAAGCCTTCCGGGCTGGAGATAGTGATTTGGCTGATTTATGCAGTCTCTCGGACTGAGTGATTTAAAGCCTTCCGGGTTGGAGATAGTGATTTGGCTGATTTATGCAGTCTCCCGGACTGAGTGATTTAAAGCCTTTCGGGCTGTGGATGATGAGGTGGGAGGTTTATACGGTCTTCTGGACCGAGTGGTTTAAAGCCTTCCGGGCTGCGGATAGTGATTTGGCTAATTTATGCGGTCTCCCGGACCGAGTGATTTAAAGCCTTCCGGACAGCGGATAGTGATGAGGGCATGCTATGCCCTATGACTTGTGGTTGTGTCATGCGTGGGGATGTGTTGTGTCCTCTGGCTGTGGGTTTTGGTTCAGAAGTATGAACCTGGCCTTTGAGACTTAGTTCAGGAGTATGAACTTAAGTTGAGGCTTGGTTCAGGAGTATGAACCTGGCGCTTGAGACTTAGTTCAGGAGTATGAACTTAAGTTGAGGCTTGGTTCAGGAGTATGAACCTGGCGAGGCCTTTTGTGAGGCGTGATTGCCTTGTGCTTTGATTGTGAGAGGCGTGATTTCCTCGTGCTTTGATTGTGAGAGGCGTGATTGCCTCGTGCTTTGATTGTGAGAGGCGTGATTGCCTCGTGCTTTGATTGTGAGAGTCATGATTGCCTCGTGTGAGAGGCATGATTGCCTCATGTTTTGATTGTGAGAGGCGTGATTGCCTCGTGTGAGAGGCGTGATTGCCTCGTGTTTTGATTGTGAGAGGCGTGATTGCCTCGTGCTTTGTCCGCTGGGGAAAGGTTGAACTTACGATGACTGCCGGTGTTCGTCTGCTGGGGACGCATAGTCTCGTATGGGCTTTGTCCGCTGAGAAGGTGATTTCGGGCTTACTTTGATGGCCGGTGTTTGTTTCACCATTTTGTGTTTTGGGGGCGTTTGTGCGTTGGGACTCGTGTTTGGAGGCATTTGTGCCTTTTGTGTTTGTTTTACCGTTTAGTGGGCGAGGTTCAGGCTTACGATGCCGGGGTTTGTTTTGCCGTTTAGTGGGCGAAATCCGGACTTACGATGACGGCCGGTGTTTGTTTTGTTGGGTTAAGGACCAAACTGCATTGAATCTGCTGAAATAGGCCTTTGGACAGCCAGGGGCAAAGATTATAAGGGCAAAGGAGTAATTTGGCCAAATAATGCAAAGAGGTCCGTACGCACCTTCGTGCAATTTTGAATTCCCAGAATTTGATCAGCTTCAGCAACAAGGCTCACACCCATTTTTCTTTTTCCAGTTCGTGAACAACCGAGAGAGAGGGAGAGAAAACCTTGATTTTGATCCAAATTCCCCAAGTAAATCTTCCGCATTTCGCTTGAATTGCTTGTCATGGCGGAAAGAGCAAGGAGAGGTCGTCGTCAACGGGGTCAAGAGGCCATTGAGCAGAGGGCGGACCTTTAAAGGAATTGCACTTCCTTTGTGCCTTCATTGAGGAATCCGGATGTGTTGTATCCGGATTCGGAGGTGCACAATATGCGGGATAGGGCCGTCGGGGAGGTAAGAAATCAATTTTGTCTTGATTCTTATTTGAATTGTTGTATGCTAGAACTAGGTTTTAGTTTTTCGCATATTTGGGGCTTTTGTTATTGCCATGCTTTTTTTTGTGAAATTCGTGATGAATTGTTGAAATTGAGCATGTGAGAATTGTGGGTATGTGATTTTTGTGCAAAAATGTGGAGATTAGCTCTTATTTGTAAAAAATAAAGTGATTCTCTTTGAAATGCATGCCTTGGTGTTTTGTACCTTATGCTATTTTTTGTATGTACATTGTGAAAAATTGCCGTGTAGGGACGGACTTTATGAAGAGTGTGACATGTGCTGTGTGTTTTGTTACGGGTTTTTGTCTGAAAGTGTGTGCCGTAGGGACGGACTTTTTTTTTTTTTTTAAATGTGTCATGTAGTGTGTGCCATGTTTTTTGGGACGGACTTTGTGGGGAGTTTATGTGCAATGTGTGCCGTGTTTTTGTGACGGGTTTTTTGAAAATATGTCATGTAGGGCTTAATCCCTCTGTTGAGAAAATTTGTACAGTGTGTGCTGTGTTTTGTGACGGGTTTTTTGAAAATGTGTCGTGTGAGGCTTAATCCCTCTGTTGAGAAAATTTGTACAGTGTGTGCCGTGTTTTGTGACGGACTGTATGGGGAAAATTATGTGCAACGTGTGCCGTGTTTCGTGACGGGTTGTTTTTGTTTTGCCGTGTTGGGACGGACTTTTTATGCTTTGCCGTGTTGGGACGGACTTTTTATGCTTTGGTTTCCTTTTGGTATTAAGTACTGTGACTGACATACCTTTGCTGTGTTTACCTGCAGGATGAGGGTCCTTTGTCCGGAAAGGCCAAGAAGATGAAGTCTCGGGGGTCGCTCGAGGCGGTAGTTGAGTTGTGGCAGCATTTGCCAGATATCTCTAGGGAGGACAGGCCGAGCCCTAAGAGGCTAATCTTCGCTTCTGGTTTGGGCGCGTTCGTGGAGAACCTGGCCGGGATTGCGGAGATGAGGAAGAACAAGAGTATCTTCCTGGCCTTGTCCGAGTATTGGTGGGACACCATGCACACTTTCCATTTGAGATGGGGTGAGGTGACGGTGACTCCTACCGACTTTGCGGCTATTACCGGGCTTTCCTTCAAAGGAGGGCCAGTGAGATGGCGGGACAGGATGTCCGATGGGACGCTAGATGAGCTGTTGGGCTTCAAGCCTTTTCCTCGCAGGGGCCTGGGCATGTTATATGCCGATGTGGAGGCGCATATTACGGCCAACATCGGGGCCTATTGCCGGGGCACCGGTTTGGTGACGGCTGAGCAGCTGGCGCTCTTTCCTGTGGTTTCCTCTCTCCGAGACTTTGTTCTCGAATCACGCCACCGCGGCTCCTTTTCCTCTGCTGGAGAGCTTGGTGGATTTGGAGAGGGTTGCTGAGATAGCTTGGGGCGAGGCAGGCTTGGCCGAGCTCTATTTTGCTTTGGACCGGTTTAACCGAGGCGTGGCCAGTTCTCTGGGATGCTTCGATTTTGCTTTGGAGGTATGGGTTTATTGCTGTTTTGTGATTTAGCAGTTTGTCATTTCTCCGTTTTCTTTTGCACTAAGCCTTTTCTGCTTTTGTTGCAGGTGTGGTTTTATGAGATCTTCTGGTGCTTTCCGTGGGATCGAGATGCTGAGGCCATGGAGGCCTATCCTGCTATGTTGGGCTAGGCCCGTCCATTGAGGAGGAGGAGGACAAATAGGGGGAAGCTCACCATTGCCTATCGGGATGTGCAGGAGTACCTGGAGAAGGATAGCTCGGCAGAGTTTGAGCTGTATCCCTGGGCTCGTTATGGAGGCGACGAGCTTGAGGGTGGTCCCGTGGTGACGGCGCAGAGGAAGATGCTGCGGGGCCTGACTTGCGATGTCATATATTTGGGGGAGAGGGTCTTCTAGCAGCATGGCCCGGGTGTGCCCCCTATGGCTCCGAGGGATCCGCCCTTTGGGATGATGAATCCCCATGACATGGATGTGATAGAGTACAACAGGTACTTGGGCGGCGTGAGTGCCGAGGAGTTCATTTTGTTTGGCAAGGAGTATGGGGCCTTCGTCAGGAGGAAGCTGAGGACTCCACAGGTGTTGGCGAGAGAGAGAGGCGGGATGGTCCACCGCGTCCTCCAGATGTTTCGGTGCCGGGGCTGGACTTTACATATGTACGAGGCGACTCGTCGAGGCAGAGGGTGTCGGTACCCGTGCCTGAGCAGGCTCCTGCTGCCTATCGGGTTGACCCGGATGCGCCGGTGAGTGTGCTTACTCTTTTCCATTTTGGCATCTTTTCTGTATTTTTCTCTTTTGCTGAGTATGACTGTATCTCTTTTGCTGAGCGTTTCTTTGGCTATTTGTTTTTGCAGGTCTCGGGGAGATCCTTTGACACGTTGACCCGCCGTTACGTGGCATTGAGGTCTTTTGTGAAGAAGATGGCAGGGAAGCTGTCTTGCCAGTCTTCGCGACGTGTGCCGGCGTATGAGCCGATGCCTTCGAGGCATTCTGTGGATGTTCCCCCATCGAGAGTTGAGCCAGGGCCGCAGCAGGAGGGACCCGTTTGGGGGCGGCATAGCATGGATGCAGGGACGTCTTCGGGGGTTCGGCGGCAGCCGATTTTTCACCAGTTCTTGTCGGCGCAGGAGTCTCAGGGAGAGGGTTCGTCGGAGCCTTCCTTCTTTGATCATTTTACCGGGCTTGATCCTGCGAATTACTTCAAGTACTTGCCTCAGGAGGGGGTCCAGTATTCGGATGACGAGGGCGTGACTGGCGAGTTTGCCGATATGCCCGACTTCACGTTTAATGAGGTCGATGATGAGGAGTCGGAGTAGGGCTCATTTGCTTTCCCTCTTTCCATCTTTTTTTTGTTTTTGTTTTTGTTTAGCAACAGACATTTTGGGTACCTGTAATAAAACACTTGTATTTGCACAGCAAAGTATTTTATTTTAAGATGTAATGTCGTATTTTGTGATTCCCGAGGTTTTTCCTAGGAATTGTTGCTAGTTTATTATTTGTGCATGCCATGTGAGCCGAGAGTGCATTTGTGGGTAGCGTATGCTTGCCGGGAATGGCTTTGGACAGAATTTAGGCAGTTTGGAACAAGGTCCTGCTGGGAACAGTGGCTATTGTACCGTTTGCTGGAATTGTGGGACCAAGGTTGCAAGAAGGTCCGTACGGACCACCTAGGCATGTAAAAAGGTCTGTACGAATCTTCTTTGCTTTTGGGGAGAGGATAAGTGTTTTCAGGATGTCTGAACTTCCCCCACTTCCTATTTCCAGTCATTTCGAGCTTTCTTCCCCATTTTCTCTAGGAACCTCCATTTTTGCCATGAATTCTTCGTATGTTCCACGAGTTTTGCCGAGGCTTTCGAAGGAGAGGCAAGCATACTTCCTTGAGCGGCTGAAAATGTGGATGCGACACCATATGAGGCATCAAAGGCGGGCTTGCGAGGTGAGGTTTCGACTCTGCTCGGTTTGGTCCTTTAAGGAGTTGGTTCCTGATTGGGAATTGTTGCGGGCTGCCGCAAGGTTCTGGGACGTTAGGAGGAATGTGTATAGCTTCTCTTACAATGAAGTGATGCCCACTTTTGAGGATTTTTGAGCTTTGATGGGAGGACCGGAGGTGGAGACCATCTCGCTTCCTTTGATTGGCAGTTCTGCCTTGAGCATGAAGTTTGCATGCTTTCTTCGGGCTTCATTGGAAGAAGTGCAGGGTATGACCTTTGATTCGGGTCACATTGACATTTCTGCACTGTCGGAGCGGTTTATGAGTGATGACGAGAGTGACGTCTCATGGGATGCATTTACCTTGTGCGTGATAGCGACGCTTTTCATGGTTAACTCCCTCGGGGCACTACAAGAAAGGAGGCTTTTTACGGCGCTCATATACGGCGGTGAACACGCGTTCGCCGTATATACTTATATATACGGCGGTATTAACAGCCGCCGTAAATAAATAATATATACGGCAGACGAGGCCGCCGTAAATAAGTAATGTACGTACATTTGGTATGTACGTATACGAGATCGAAGTTATATATGGCGGTATATTAGTAGCCGCCGTATATAGGTACTTATTATCGGCGGTTGATACGCGTCCGCCGTAAATAATTCAATTATATACGGCGGTATATTAGTAGCCGCCGTATATACGTACTTATTATCGGCGGTTGATACGCGTCCGCCGTAAATAATACAATTGTTTACGGCGTTGTACAATTTCCGCCGTAAATGTCATTAAATACCGGGAAACCCAATTTCCCTATTCAGTTTCGCGCTCTCTATCTCTCTGTCTCTCTTTCTCTCCTCTACCTTACCTAGGGCACGAATCCTACCGCCGATGACCGTGAAAAACGAATCAGGTACGCGCTTTTACTGATTTACTTTTAATTTCTAAGTTTTTTTTTGGTTTTTGTTGTTCTTGGTGTGTTCTTGGTGTGGTTTTGATGATTCTTTGTTTCGCGGTAATCTCTGTATCTCAGCAGTCTCTCTTTCTCTCCTTAGCTTGGGCACGAATTGAATCGAAAGTGGGTCAGCTCCAGTTCACTTAAGGTAAGATTTTTGATTCTTCAGCTTTTGGTTTACTGTGATTGTGGGTCTTAGTTGCATTTTTATATTCTTGATTAAATGAGAAGATCTGGGTTGTTCTATGTTGGTATACATTTGGGGATTCTTGCATTTATGTTAGTTGATTGCTCGATTACACTGAAGATCTGGATTGTTGCAATTTTTTCTACTTGTTGCGTTTTTTTCAATTTGTATACATCTGAATCTGGAAATATATTGTTCTTTGGAGACTTTGGGACTTGAATTTGAGCTAGCTAACTAGTGAATCTGTACATTTTCAATTTCTATACATTTTTATGCTCTTGTTGCAATTTTAGGATTGTTTTGGGATTTTATGAAGATTGTTGTTAGTGTGATTAACCAACCCTATAACCATTTGATGTTTCTAGTGTTGATGATTTTCTAGTTAGGTTTTTTTGGGATTTGTATTGAGGCAACTCAAGTATATGATTTCCGAGTTAAATACGACAACGATATTTTCGTATCAAATTTCTATATGATCTCTTTTATTGTAAGTTCTTTCGTTTTTGGGTGAAGATGACTATTATTTAATGAAGAGTGGATGGAATTAGATGTTGAATTAAAAAGGTTTCTTGACAATTTATTTTTGAAATGATTTTATATTCAAGTAGTAGCTTTATAGGACTACAAGTATTCATTAATCATGTAAGTGTATGCATGCCACATTTTGAGATGGAAATTGTGTAAGTATATAACAACTGATGATTGAATCTAACTTGAATATAGGCGTGTCTCGTTTTCTAGTAGTTTGGACCACAAATTTCAACCTAGTTCCTTAAATTAGCTTCTCAATTAGGGGGGGGGAGGCTTGTGAGAGAGAACGAATGAATGTTGTCATAGGGTTATACTATATCATGGGCCCAAGTTCGACTAATAGGCTAGGCTCCAACAATGTATATTATCTATATTTGGACAAAAGTTGTACATATTTAGATTATGTTTGTTTAGAGTTTATTTTTATTCTAAAATTTGTGTCTCTCGGTCTTATATATAGGTTGTATTTTAACGTTAAAAATATCAAGTCAAGTCATATATGGACAAAAGTTGGATTGATTTGGATAATCGAATTTCAAATGAGTATTTACAGGGTTGACAACTTTCTCGACTTTGCATTCTCAAAAAAGTCTGTTGGTGTTAAAGAAATATATTGTCCTTGTAAAAAATGCGCAAATCGTTACCAAAAAGAACGTGCAACCGTGAGATCACATTTTATTGAAGTGGGATTTCAAAAAGATTACAAGAATTGGATTAGGCACGGGGAAGAGTACATTTCGGCGCGTAAGAATGATAATAATGATAGGACAACTGAAGATGGCATTGAAATTGAATTGGGCGTGCAAGATTGTATGAGGCGAATGGTACATGAAGAGATGGGTATGCCGGATAGTAACCGACCCAGAATTGAAGAAATCGTACAATCAGATGCATCCACCGCAAAGTTTCTTAGACTTTTGAGAGATGCTGATCAAGCCTTGTGGGAAGGGTGTGATAAGTTTACAGTACTCTCATTTATTGTAGAACTTATGCACTGAAAGGCTAATTATCGAGTGGCCGATAAGGGATTTACTTCTTTATTAAAAAATTTCATTAGGGCATTGCCTCAGTCAGCGAAAGTGCCAAGTTCCTATCGTGAGGCGTACAAGATGACTGCGGATTTGGGTTTTAGTTATAAAACGTGGGACGCGTGCATTAATCATTGTATGTTGTTTCGAAATGAAACTGAAAAACTTACTAAATGTGAAATTTGTGGAGCCTCTAGATATAAGTAACAAGAAGAAGGGGGTAGCGGTGAAGGTGCGGAAACAAGTGGCAAGAATAAACTTCCCAAGAAGGTAGCGATGAAGAAAGTATGGTATTTTCCCTTAAAGCCAAGGTTGCAAAGGTTGTATTGGTCATCTAAGACCGCGACACTCATGAGATGGCATGACGAGAAAAGAATAGACGATGGTGTGCTGAGGCATCCTGCAGACTCTCGTGCGTGGAAGGAATTCGATGAACGTTATCCATTATTTTCAAGTGAAATTCGGAATATTAGATTGGGATTAGCATCTGACGGATTTAATCCTTTCAGAACAATGACTATATCTCACAGTACTTGGCCGGTTGTGCTTATGCCATACAATCTTCCACCTTGGTTATGCATGAAACAACCATATTTCTTCTTGTCGGTGCATACTCAAGGCCCAAAAGGGCCGGGCAACAAGATAGATGTGTATCTCCAACCGTTAATTGATGAGTTGAAGGAATTGTGGGAAGATGGTATATCAACTTATGATGCATCAAGGAACGAGTTGTTTACTTTACGAGCTTCACTATTATGGACAATAAATGACTTTCCTGCATATGCAATGTTGTGCGGATGGAGCACTAAAGGTGAATATGCTTGCCCTTGTTGCAATGTGAGACCTCAAGCACGATGGTTGGATCATGGTGGCAAGTATTGTTATATTGGTCATCGACACTTCTTGCCTAGGAGTCATGCTTTTCGTAAGGATAAAGGCTCTTTTGATGGTACTCATGAAGTGAGAGATAAGCCCAAGTTATTGTTTGGAACAAAATTGCTTAAACAAGTTGAAAATATGGAAACAGAGTATAAAATAGAAGATGTTATTAAAAAGAGGAAAAGAGAAGAGGGTGAGAAGCAACAAGCCAAGTTGGAGAAAAGAAAGGTTCCTAAGTTGTGTCACAATTGGAAAAAGAGGAGTATCTTCTTTGAGTTGCCATATTGGGCAAATAATCATGTTCGTCATAATCTTGATGTTATGCACATTGAAAAAAATGTGTGTGATAATGTGCTACATACTGTTAGGTACTCGAAGGGGAAATCAAAAGATAATGATAAAGCAAGAAAAGACCTAAAAGAGATGAACATTCGGAAACCATTGCATATACAAAAGCTTCCATCTGGCAAAGAAATTATGCCTTCGGCTCAGTTCACAATGAGTAAGAAGCATAAAGACACATTCTTGAAAGTTCTAAAGGGAGTCAAAGTCCCTGATGGCTACTCGTCAAACATATCTCGTTGTGTACATCTAGAGGAAAGAGCTATTTGGGGTCTTAAGAGCCATGATAGTCATATTTTGCTCTAACAACTACTCCCTTTAGCTATTCGAAAAGCGTTGCCTACTTCTGTTGTAAAAGCCATCATTGAGTTGGCAAATTTCTTTAGGCAATTATCCTCAAAGGTGAATACACTTGCTGATCTCAAAAAGATACAAGATCGGATGGCTGTCACACTATGCGCTCTCGAGAAAATATTCCCACCAGCTTTCTTTGATGTTATGGAGCACTTGCCGGTGCATTTAGCCGAGGAGGCCTTGCTAGCAGGCCCAATACAATTTCGTTGGATGTATCCGGTAGAGAGGTACATCCATATTAAATTTACTTTGAAAAAAGTTAAATTCCTTTTTACATTTGCTTTAGCATAAGTAAATGTTTTTGTAGGTTTCTACTTACATTAAAATTATATGTTCGAAATCGAGCCCATCCCGAGTCCTCCATAGCTAAGGCAATTGTGGCTGAAGAATGCATGACTTTTTGTACGCAATATTTGGATGACATTGAGACAAAGTCCAATCGTCCTAGAAGAAATGATGATGAAGGTGATGAGTTAGGCCGCTTTGTAGGAAAAGAAGAGGTAATTACCCTTGATTACATCACACGAGTACAAGCGCATAGATATGTGCTTTTCAACACTGAAGATGTTGAACAATACCTAGAGTAAGTGATTCCTTACATGAGGCTTACATTCCTTATATCTTTTATATTTCAAATTAATACTTAATTCATATTTTCAATCTGCTCAGAATGCATCGTGTACATTTGAGGGAGACACTACCTCGTAATCAATGACATCTTATAGAGAAAGAACATAATGATAAGTTTGTTAGCTGGTTTAAGGATTATGTAAGTATGAAACCACCTTCATATAATAGTTTCAATTTATCGTTTTAAATATTTTCTTATTAAATTTCGTTTTTTATAAAAGGTATGCACGACGAAAGATGTAGTGCCCGAAAGAATTACGAGTCTTGCATTGGGTCCTCATATGGATGCGAGGCGGTATAAGTCTTACATAATAAATGGTTTTCGATTTCGAGTGAAGGATGTCGATAGATGGAGGAAAACTCAAAATAGTGGAGTCATCCTGAATGCAAGTGTGACAAGTTTTGCAAGCCGAAAGGATAATAATCCCATTGTAGGGGATGTTAACTTCTACGGGGAGTTGATTGAGATCCTTGAAATTCATTATAGCAACTCAATAAGATTTGTATTGTTTAAATGTGATTGGGTTGATAACCGGACAGGCAAGATGGAAGATGAGCAAAAATTTACTCTTGTAAACTTCAATCACAAGTTGTATAAGGATAATCGAGTTGGTGATGAACCATTCATATTAGCATCTCAAGCTGAGCAAGTTTGGTATGTTAAAGATCCTATAGAAAGTGATTGGAAAGTTGTGATGAGGATTACACCAAGAGATAGTTTTGACATATATTCAAATGATAATAAACAAGTTTCAGATTCGATTCCACAATTGGTACCATTTTGCTCACAAAATCTGGATGAAAATGTTGCTAACGAAGAAGCATCATGGGTGCGAGAGGGAGTTGATGGGGTCGAGATTGAAACTACTAATATCAATGATGTTGATGTTGATATGACCGATAATGATGATGTTGATATGACCGATAATGATGATGATTAGTTTGAGTAGTATTTGTTTAGATCTTATTTGCTTACTATTTACTAAGACAATGTTATTACTTAAGTTTCATGTTTTAATCAAACTTGTTATTTTTGTATGGTTGAATATTAATATTGTTACTTCTATATAATATGTATTTGTTTAGATCTTATTTGCTTACTATTTACTAAGACAATGTTATAACTAACATTTGTGTCTCTCCGTCTTATATATAGGTGGTTTTTGTGTTGAAAATATGCCTCCTAAGGAGAGAGTAATTGGAGGGGGTAGCAACAAGAGGGGTAGACAAAACCCACCGCCCGTAGTCCCAAATGATCCCACTTCCCCTAATGCATCATTGACGCAGTTTATGGGATTGACCCAATTGACCGCCGCTCAAAAGAAAAAATGGCAGAATTTGGAGGATAGGAAATTTCAAGTCACCACTTTCCTTCATTTGCCGGAGTTATCAGGTGATTCCTGATTGGTTGGCAAACGGAGAGCCCGCTCAATTGAATGTGGCTATGGTAAACCTTTTGCGAACAGGGTTGAGGAGTTATCAGGTGATTCCTGATTGGGTTGATATTTTTGTTCGGAGATGTGAGGCATTTGCCCTTACCAAAAAGGGAAACATATCAATAGGGGGGATGATCACATTGATTGCTCAAGCTTGTGTGGGTGAACAAAAACCCGAGGTGATGAGATTGATGGGGGGCACGAGTTTTTATTACCGAGAGCCGGCTAGTGCAAGTATGACAAGTTTGTGAGGGACCTGGAGAGCGACAGACAATGTGTCTTTATTGTTTGAATATGGTACTCCTGTGAGGACGGTCCGTTGCGTGGTAGGGGCCACATTTTCGAGTGGTGAACAGCCGTGCATTGGCGTATGCCCGGTGTTGATGATCAAATGGATCCCGTTGATGAGGAGGATGATGAGGAGCGGGAAGAGGAGGATCGGGAGAGACAGGGTGGTCGGGGAGGAGAGCGTAACTGTGAGCCGGCAGGGTTCTTTGATCAGTGGGATACCATGAGGGCATTTTTGGAGGAGCAGGAGCGATCAAGGATCGCTCGGGAGCAGAGCCGACATGCTTTGGAGGATGCTAGATGGGGGGAGGTTATTGCTCGGGGACAGAGTCGACAGACTTTAGAGGATGCTAGATGGGGGGAGGTGCAGGATCGTTTTGAGGGGTTGGAAGATGAAAACCGCCATTTTGGGAGCCCGTATACGCACTGAGGCTTGGGCAATGCATGCAGAGCCCGGAGTTACGAGCCGGTTCGGAGGATTATTTGACTATGATGCATTCGAGAGCCACCGCTCGTGCACGCAGGCGTTCTTCCGTCCGAGACCTACTATCGTGGACAAACCTCCGACTCTCATCGCTGATGTTATTATTGTGATGTTATTATTAATGTTTCATGTTTCAATCAAACTTGTTATTTTGTATGGTTGAATATTAATATTGTTAATTGTAATATGTATTTGTTTAGATCTTATTTGCTTACTATTACTAAGACAATGTTATTACTTATGTTTCATATTTCAATCAAACTTGTTATTTTGTATGGTTGAATTGAATATTAATATTGTTAATTGTAATATGTATTTGTTCTGCTTCTTTTGATCAAACTCTTATTTCCTACAGGATCTTGTTGCGGCTGACTCTCTTACTTTCCACCTCCGTCATCCGCTTCTCTAGGTACTCCTTTGATGCTGTAGAAATTTGAATATATTAAATGAATATCCAATTTTTACTTTGGGATGTCCCCGCCCGCTTCCCACCGATTTGGTACCCGCGGGAGCCCCAACCCCCCCCCCCCCGTACTATTTTATACTTTTTCTGTATCAAGCAAGGCTTGCCCTATAGTGTTGTTGTTGTTGTTCCTCGTTGTTGTTGTTGTTCCCCCTGCCCCGCTTCCCGACCAACGAAATTAAGGAAGTTGACTGTAGAAAGTTTCCTGTGAGGGGCTTTTCCCAATTATAGAATCTTACTCCTTGTAGAAAGTTTTGCCTTAGTAGCAGGATAAATTGTTGGGTTAAAGTCCTTTGGTCGAGGATTAAAGACGTTTGCTATACCATTTCACACAACCATTAACTAACAAAGATTATGACATTGCCTATGTCTCCTTCTCTTGATTCTAGGGGTCTCTCTTTTGTTAATAGCCTCTTGCTTTGTAGTATTTTTTCTTTTGATTTGGAGAGAGAGAGATAGAGAGAGAAAGAGAGAGAGAGAGAGTCTACATCTCCTTCTCTCTTTTGATTTTTTTTGGGGGGGGGAGGGGGTCTGTGTGTGTGATGGTGGGTAGGGCAGGGGTCTGTGGTCGTCCAAGCATGTTTGGTAGACAAACAGAGTGAGAGAGAGAGATTCTTATGATAGTGAACGTAAAGACAGATGTTAATATCTCCCTCGCCCTTTTGAGTCCAGACTCTATGGTGGTTCCTTTCCTCCTTTCCCTCACTCTCTAGTATTCCCTCTTTAGTGTTTTTTCTTTATGGTTTGGAGGATGGATAGGTTCAGGGGGATGGTGCTCTTCAGGGTCATGCATGTGTGTATCTGGGAGGGGGATGGATGAAGGGGAGAGAATGGCCTCTGATTGTTGCATTTTGTTTATACTTATATTTTTAAAGTCTTGTTACTGATGCAAAACCTAAAAAATCTGTCAACTTGCATTTTATGTTTTTCCCTAATGTCAACAATTTGGTTTCTTGCTTTATTTGATTGAGAGAGATAAGAAGTGCCTAGACTTCTCTGCAACTCTCTACAATATCCATTTATTTATATGCATCATATATGGAGGTTGGCCTTCATCAATAACGTGGTGGGTTGTCAACGGTAGGCAGTATTAGTAGTACATATAGACATACCCTTGGTATTCACAATATAGTCTTGGAAGTGCACATGGGAACATGATAACAAACAGAGAAGGTGAATGATAACCGAGTGAATTTGAAACAAAGATATTCATCTTTGAACTTTATTTGGAAATATACATTTATTTTAGAGTAAAATTCTGTTTACATTTAACTTGTTCAATAATTTTTTATTCTGGACACCGTGGAGGATCAGTACATGGCTGTTATTATTATTGCTGCTGTTGTTATTATCGTAGTGTGCGCGCTGCTGTGTATGTGTGTGCTGGTGTGTGTCCGAGTGTGCAGAGGTGTGCTGGTATGTGCTGGTGTGTGTTTGTGTGTACTGGATGTGTGTGTAAAGAGGTTTGGGGTGTGTGTGTGTGTGCATGTGTGAGTGTAAAATGTTTAAAAAAGGTTGAATGGGTGTTTGTGTGTGTATGCTGATGTTAGGGAGAGTATGGTTTGTGTAAAGATCAGGTAGAGGATAAATTGGACAAAAAAATAATTGAGAAATTGAAAAAATAAAATGCAAATATGAACTTCTTCCCTTGAAGTTTCTGACTTGTGTATATTTATGAGATAAGAGCAAATATTGTATTTCTTTCTTTTTTATCTTTGTCTCATTTTGTACAATTATTCCACCTACTTCTACCATTTCATTTAAATAATTGTGTTGAGAAGTCATTAAGGGGATAAGATATACTCCTGTTTAGTTAGTATTTTTGAATTTAAAGAATCTAAATAAAATGCAAATATGAACTTGTCCGTAACAATATTGAGTGTTGTTGTTGCTGTTTATAGGTCTTATATAAGATACATAAGACCTATAATAAATTTATAGGTCTTATACATATATTATAAGACTGTTTTTTTGGGTCCTTTACTTGGTTTATCCAATTTTTGTGCTATAATTGAATTGTCATATGACAGATATGCCGCCAAAGAAAAATTTATTAACAGGTCAGGGCTCGAACCCTAAAGGAAGAGGGCTGGCAAAACCAACCAGCAAATGGGGTAAAGAGAAATTGGATATAATATGGAATCAATATGGTCAACCAGTTGGTGGGGAAATGGCAAAACTAGCTACTCAGATAGGAATTTTTGCTAGAAATGGGGAACATTTCCCATTAACTAGAGAGTGACCTCAGATGGACCATGAGTGCATAAATGTCGTATGGAATGACATTTTGGTAAGTTGTAATCCATATTTCTTACATAAATCTCTAGTACGTAGTCAAAAGTCTTATGATTCTCTAACAATTGTTTTTTTCTTTGTTGACTTGTGTATATAGGATAATACAAATGCGCCTCCGGAGTATTACCCGGCTATGAATCTTTCTCTCAGTAAAGCGTGGCGTGATTGGAAATACCAGGTGAGACAAGCATATAATAAGTATTACTCAGTTATGAATATTACTCAGTTATGACTTTGTTATGAATATTATATCAGTTATATGACTCAGTTATGAATATTACTCAGTTGAAATCTCATTATAAGATGTATGAATCCGACCAAGACGCATTGGCTAACCCACCCCGTGGGTGCGTTGCGGATCAATGGGCTGCACTTGTTGCGATGTGGGGTACGGACAAGGCTCGGGTATATTTCAAATTAATCTCAATCTATTATCGTGAATGTCTTATATAAGTAGTCAAATTAATACTAATATTATCTTTTTTTTCCAGGAAATATCAGAAACAAATAAATTGAATCGAGAAAAGCAAGCGTGCCTGAACCGGACCGGAAAAACGTCCCATCCCAAACTCATAAAAGAGGTTTGTCATCGTTCAATTTAGTTCTCAGTTGTCAATTAATGTTTCTTTTTGTATCGTATATAAATATATTTTTTTTGGTCAAATGATTCTATTATAAATTGTAGAGAGACGACAAGGGTTTACCAACTGATCGCGTAAGCTTGTTCATAGCTACGCGCACGGGCAAAACACCTGCAGATCAAGAAACCACTCAAATGATTGTAAGTTAAAGTTTCAACCTTTTCTGTTTCAGTTTTGTTATTCTATAGAATACTTTTTTCATTTCTAACTTCATTTTCATAATATTAATTAAAGTTAAAACATTTATATTGAACATGTTGTTTTTGTTACAGCAAACGCTTAATGATGCAATTGATGAGCTGCCAGAGGAGCAACAAAACTCTCCCACGGCGCGTGAAAAGATTTTTGTTGGTATGATGGGCACTGATGACCACGGGAGAGTGCGATGTATGTGTAAGTACCCAAATCTGGCTCATGCCTTCCGGTTAATTTTCCCGACATTTCGGTAAATTTTCCGGTAATTCCCCGGACTTTCCTAGTGTTCCGGAAATGTCCTGGAACAGTCCAAATTTAAATTAGGGCTGTAAGGAGCCTTCCTAATTAAGAAAACACGTTTTTTTTAATTAGGGAGAAGCTTCTAGAATAATGCCACCTTGCATGGTTCTAGAATGCTGAGTCATTGTGGATAAAACCGCACGGCCTCATTTGCAAAGGGCCTGCAGCCGCACGGCTTCATTAGCCTTATCCAGACTGCCTATAAATAGAGCCTTCCTCTACCCATTTCAAAAACAACAACAACACAAACAATCACACACACACACTCCATAGCAGTCCAGACGTGAAGAAAAACCCTTGAAGGCTCAAGAAGGCGAAGAAGAAGCTCAAGAAGCCATCTCCCTCCTCCTTGAAGACCCAAGAAGAACCTCTCCTCCTAGCTCCGTCCGAAGAAGCAAAGGAAACGATTGGTAACCTCGCACGCCCTAACCTTGCATTTTAATTGATATACTTGCTCATTGCATTCATATATCTTGCTTGGGACTTGGCATTTATTCATATCTTTATCACCCCCTTTCCCCTTTGCATGCATTAAGACCTCATTTGTCATAAAAATGTAGTCTTTTTCATAAAGGTGCATCCTTTGCACCTAAAATCCCTATTTTCCAATAAAAATGTTATCTTTATGCATCATTTGCATACAAAGATCAAACCTTTTTCAATAAAAATGCATCCTTTGCATCAAAACCCCCTTTTTTCAATGCATCATTTGCATAAAAATCAAATCTTTATGCATCATTTGCATAAAGATCATTTCTTTAAATCAAAAAGCATCATTTGCTAAAACCAAAATGTCATCTTTTCATTAAAGAGTCATTCTTTTATCATGCATTTCCCCTTTCCCCAACCTTGGAACGGACCGGTGTAAAAGTTCTCATCTTTGCATCGTTCCTTCCATTAAAGGTTCATGATTTCTTTAGGAAAAGGATAACCTTGAACCCTATATCTCCGATTATCGCTTAAGAATGAGTATGAAGCCTCTATACGAGCTCGACCGTCTTAAAGCGTAGGATTGATGGGCTAAGGACATTCCTTCCTAAAGAACCTCATCTTTGACCCAAAAGAGAGTCATTCTCTCGATCACGCAAGTCCCGAGGGTCCCGAGGTTTAAAATGCGATGATCATAAGTCATAAGATGAGGACGGGATCATAATCCCAAATACATAAATTCCAAGGAATCCCGAGCGACAACCAACAAATGGTTTGTACGTCCGGAAGACAACTTGGGACATCCCCCCCCTTTATTTTCAAACACATGCACACAAAGAAAGCACGCAAGCAAACACGATTAATGAAATCTAGGGAGACTTGCTCCGGCAAGGCACTTTGGGTGAACGCCAAACGTTCTTCCCAAGGGGTAACTTAACCTCCGAACCCATAAAACCTTTTTTTCAAAGTTTTGAGGTAATCAAAATGGCGTGGCGACTCCGTTTTTCAAATAACTCGGATGTCTTCAAACTCGCGTGAATTCCAATAAACAAAAGAATTTGGGCACACATTCACAGTTTGGCGACTCTGCTGGGGATACCCAAAGGAGAAAAGCTTTATTTTCAAAACAAAAGTCGATACTTGGTATATAGGTGGACCCCACTTACCCTTCCTGTATCGCTCCCTAACCCGGGGCTTGGGATAACAAGGTGGTTTAACAATCCCACGTACCAGTATCCTTTTTTTGAAAAAAAAAACTTTGAAAAAAAATACAAAAAAGCTTTTCCCTTTGAGCGGGTTAGACTCCCATCGCCGATTTCATTAATCGTGTTTGCTTTCTTTTACCATGCATTGCATCATTTGCATCTTGGAATCTGTGCATACTTTGAAACGGGAAATAACCCGAAGAAAAGCAAAAGGAGTGGAACCTGGAAAATTGATCCATGCAGTCGTACGGCTAATCCTCATAGGATTCTGACCATACGACCTCAGTGGCAATTCCACCAGGAAAAATCATGGTTAATCTGGCAGTCCTAGCAGCTTGGGGCTATTCAGCTCCATGACGGCGGGGCTCCCAGAAAATTTACGTGCTTATGTGTTTGCATTTCCCCCGTCCCGAAAATCATTCCTTTAAAACACATTTATGAAAATCTCTGTTTTAACTCAAAAAAGGAACATTTTTAGGAGACCGCACACTACGCGCACTGATATATCCCGTACACTTTTGCACGCACGTCCTTCAAACCCGAGGGTGGTTCCGTGCGATCACGGACTGACCTTACGATGCTCCGGCGCGCACGGAATCATCCCAACCTCCCCATGGCAGCCAGTGTCGACCAATGCACAGTCCGTGTCACACGTTTCAAAAATCCGTGACTTTTGGTTGGTTTTTGGTCTAGTCCGTGTCATATAGCCCGAGCTTGCATACCCACGTAAAGGTCAAGCCTTAGCTCATAACGGAAACCAAGATTTTCGCTCAAGCGAAATCGCCGAAATTCCGACAAGGAAAAATCGGTGGGATCTTGACTCCGACATTGACTATTGACCTTGACCCGCACGGAATGCGTAAGAGTCGAGACCAAGTCTTTGCCAAAAATCAAAAGATCTTTCGCTCAAGCAAAGCTACGCCAAAATTCCGACAAGGAAAAATTGGCAAGATCTTGACCCGGCATTGACTTCGATTCGACTCACGCCGCGTATGCAACGAAGTTCAATGTGACACTGTGTCATCCGGCTTTTGCCGCCCGACCCATGCCTATTATATTCTCGGACATTACCGAAAGTCAAAACCGTCATTCGCTCAAGCGAAACTCATCAAAGATCCGTCAAGCGGAGAGACGAGACTTTCCCGGTATTGCCTTGACTATAATCCGCATCGCTCGTGCGTTGAAAGGTCATATGACCCGCTAGACCCGATAGGCGCCTTCTTTACTCTCGGTCGGTGGGATCCGCGTGCCCTATAGGACCCTCGCCCGGGCTGTCCACCCCGGGAGGTCGAAATACGGGTGGAATACGAGGGGCTTATAGACGTAGTGACGGAACCCACCGATCCAGATCTAGTGTAGTTACGAAAAGAAGGGCAAAACCCCTTTTCCAACCAAATAGATATTAATAAAAGATCTGTTTTAAGTAAACTTGAAGATTCTAATTTGCATATTGCACGAGCCTTCGACTAAACACCTACCCCGAGTCTAAACCTTTCCTATCCCTTTCCCGCCGAGAAAGAAGTGGGTGAGAACACCGGGTCGGCGACTTGTTAGCGCAGAATCCTCGAGACAGGTTCGCAGAATCCTCGGTTTCATCGGTTCGAGAGTCGAGAATGACCGATTTGACGAAACTTGATCTTGGTTTGGGTAACCGAGATGACTAGGAAAAAGAGCTAGCCTATAACCAATGCCCTCCCCATCTTCATATGACCCATCGCCAAAGACTGTCCTTTCTCGGTCTCCTCCAATACCCCAAGTTGTTAGGGTCCCGACACCCTCGCTTCCTCTGAATCCCCCATGGGACCCTTTTCCTCCTTTCGGCCCGAGCCAAATTTCCTTACCTTGGAATCCCGGTGCAGTTTGACCTTTCCAATTTTGTCAACGCGCTGTGAATTTGCCTACCTCTCGAGATAGCTACGGCGAAGAGTCGATCGGGAATGAGAATAGGAATGGGTGGATTTACGGTGATGATGACGGTTCGGTAGAAGGAATGGACTTGGAGCCAACGGAAGTGAAACCCGAAGGGCAAGATGAGGCGAGAAAGCCGCGGACACTGGAACAGGGGATGAAATCACTTCAAAGTGTGTCTGCGGCCTATGCAAAGGCTCGGAGAATGATGAGGCGTGTATGAGTCTTATATTCTAGAGTTCAATACTCCGTACAAGGACTTGGTAGGGAATGGAGAAACTTGATCGAAGCTTTAGCCAAAAGAGGGAAGTGGGCTCCTCCCACCGATCTAGAACATGTAAGCATCGCCGAAGCCAAACTCTCATCGGGAAGGGTAGACTCTATTACGGTGTTAGTAGTCACTCCTGAAACTTGGTGCGAAGAAGAATGTATGGATGCCTTGGAAAGAGTCACGAGTTTAGAGGCGACCCCGGTCCCCTTTATGTCCTACGATGATAATGATGTCTTCCTGGTAATCCCTAAGCCCGAGGAAGAGTGCGAGATACCCCTCATATGGCGTCAAGTATCCCGACCTGCTTTTGCCCTCATTGGTCATAAGAGCCAAGACGAAAGTTCCCACGAGAGCTACCGTAGTGACAACGATGAAGACACGGTCGAAGTGCCGGAAGGGACAATAGAGGAGTGGTCAGCCCGGAAGCCAAAAAGCCCGGAAAATATCTCGACGGTAAGGAAAAGGAACCCGCCATGAGGTTTGACCCTAGAAACCCTTATTGATGATGGAATTTCCCATTTCGAGAAAATGTTTAGCCAACGTCCAAAATGCCGTCAAAAGGTTGACCCCCGGGGAAAGAAAAGACATGCTTGACGGTGATGAGGAATGTGATCCTACTGTTAAAGAAGTTGCTAGGATCGGATGAGAAAGCCATTTGCCAAGCTCCAAACTCGAAAGTGATAATTCTTGTTGCATGCTTTGACTTTGAAAAGTTTGAATGAGACTGTGAAAGCTTTAAACGGAGAATGTGAAAAGGTCAAAAAGCCGGTAACACAGGACCCGATTTGGGAAGCCGCCTATGCTTCCGACACCGTCAATCAGATCAATCGGCAGAATTGGCCATACGCCGGTAAGAATCCGCCTCTGACTTTGAAAGAATTGACAGAATCCTCCCGGTAGGAATAATGACCAAGGAAAATCCAATGTCTATGTGATGACTCGATGCAGACGAGATGAGTATTGAGCAGCTTTAAGGGTTTGACAAAAGGAATGCCGTCTCGGAACCAAAGAGATAAAAGACCTTATAAGCCGAGAAACGAGAGAAAAGCACTGACTCGACAAGGAAGATCCAGTCCTAACTCGGTTGAAGTGTACCCAAGCCAATATCTCCTTATGGTCCCTGTTGACCTCTTCATACCCTCATAAGTTGAAGCTAGAAGAAAGTTTGGCCAAGACCATGGTGCCCATAGATGTCACCCCCGGATGAGGTCGTCCAAATGATTGGAAATATCCACTACGGAAACATCATTACCTTCACCGAATTGGACTGCCAAAGTATGGGGCTAGCCACAACGAACCTCTTTACATCACGGTCCGGTTAGAAGAGCGTCGATTGCCACGAGTACTAGTCGACGGGGCCCGTGCAATGAATGTCTTGCCGGCTAAGATGATGGATTTATTGGATCTGAAGCCAACGGACTTAAAGCCTTCTAGTCGAGACTATTAAGGCCTATGACTCCACCGCACGATCGGTTTTGGGGATCGCCACTCTCAAGATGTGGTTCGGAAAAAGGTCATGGATGTTGATTTTCAAGTTATTGACATTCCGATTTCATTCTTGCCTTCTTTGGGACGGCCTTGGATCCACCGGATAAACGGGGTAGCCTCTACTTTGCATCGGTGCGTCAAATTTCGGTCAGTGATGGAACTATCACCACCATTTATGGGGACAGTGTCACAGTAGAAGGAACCGGCACCGGGGACATCCCGATATTGGAGATCAAGCATGTTGATGAAGGGTTAGCATTGACCGGATTCTCCGTAGCTTCTTCCAAGACACAAGTGTGTTGCACGACCTCACCACTACTTCCGATAAAATCCCTCACACTTGCCATGAGGATGATGCGAAAAATGAGCTATCTTCCGGGACTTGGATTGGGTAGAAGACTTCAAGGTCGTAACACCATCATTGATGTGAAGGAGCAGACTACCGAGATATGGCTTGGGATACAAACCGAACTCTCGGGATGCGGAAAAGCTAAAGGCAAGAAAAGTGAAGGGGTCCGGCTCCATCCTTACAGTCTGTCTCGACCCATTACTTTACAAAAGGAGGGACACAATATGATGAAAGTGATCACCGGATCTCCTTGCGAAAACCCTTCTAGAGAACCTTGAGAAAGTTAGGGGAAAGCCGGCCAATCCCGTTCGAAGAATGTTCCTTGATTTGCCAGATATCCACAGGGGCTACCACACTTTGTTCGGGAATGAGTATGTCTTCAAAGGAAATCCGGCCGGTGTTAAAAAGTCGGCATCCAGGGACAATGGACTTCTCCGCCTTTGAGTTAGCTCTTCCGAAGATCAGCCGGATAGAAGGCGCAGCGGTGAAGACGATCGGTGGGGTTTGCAAGAGTTGTTTGACGAAGAAGCACAAATTCCGAGACTTGATCGACTTGATTCGAGATGATGAGATAGTTGCCGTTATTGGAGACGATGGTGAAAGTCATTTTGATCCTCGCACTTTGGTGACTAAGACAGAAATGCCATTGAAGAATTGGGAGACATTCTCGGGGCCGATAGCCGATCGACGGCAAATGATCACGGAGCTTGGATTGGTACCCGTCCTCCTCAACCCGGTCGTGTCAAACACCCTGTTGTCTTTTCGGTTGAGTCAGGAATCTTCGAATTCCGAGTCCTCGGAGTCATCCGAAGGCCTCACGCCCGAGGATTATGAAAATGTAATCGATGTCATCTTTCCCCTTATCTTGAATGAAATGACAAATCTTTCGGATTATCCTCTTATTGCCAACTTAACAAATGATAAATTAACTCAAAATTTAACAACAGTTAATAATGAATCATTTGAACAAGATGCAAACACACTAAACGAACAATACATTAAAGAAATCTTTAAGCGGGTTTCGAAAAGAGGAAAACCGGGCCCAAGCTGCCGAGGAGATTTTGATAAGTGTGAACTTGGGTACTATTGAGGAACCTAAAGAGACACAGATTGGAAGCTTCTTCCAGGGGTTGAAAGGGACAGATTGATCGAGTGCTCAGAGAATACGTCGACGTGTTTGCATGGTCATACAAGGATATGCGGGGCTAGACGGTTCGATAGTAGAACACAGAATTCCTCTAGCACCGGATGCTAAGCCAGTAAAACGAGCGAGAAAGATTAAGCCGGAATGGTCTCTACAGGTCAAAGAAGAAATTGAGAAGCTACTTTGCGGGTAGGGTTCATCGAGTTATTGAATACCCGACATGGTTGTCCAACATCGTGACCGTAACCAAGGCCAATGGGAAGGTGCGCTTTGTGTGGATTTCCGAGATACCGAACAAGGCCAGCCCCAAAGACGACTACCCTCTGCCAAACATAGACATCCTGGTGGATTCCACGCCAACTACGAAGTCAAATCCTTCGTTGATGGTTTTGCGAGCTACAACCGGATCAAGATGGCCGAGGAAGACCAAGAAAAGACGGCCTTCACCACACCGTGGGGACCTCTTGTTATACGGTAATGCCATTCGGAGCTCAAGAATGCCGGGGCTACTTACCAAAGGGCAGCGACCGCGCTTTTTCATGACATGATCCACAAGGAGATTGAGGTCTACGTAGATGACATGATAATCCACTCCAAAGGAGAAGGTGGGCGGCACTTTGTTGACCTACGAAAATTCTTTGAGAGGGTGAGACAACATTCCATGAGACTAAACCCTGCCAAATGCACCTTCGGAGTGACAAGGGGAAAAGTGCTCGGGTACACGGTCACGGAGCGAGGTATAGAAGTTGACCCCCGAAAGATCAAAGCTATCATGGATATGAGGCCACCTCAAACCCGGACGAGAAGTCAAAAGCTTCATGGGTAAATTGCGGTACATGGCCGTTTAGATCAATCGGTTAACCACTATGTGCGAGCCCATCTTCAAGCTCATGAAGAAGAATGTGGACACGAATGGACCGAAGAATGCCAAGATGCCTTTGACGGATCAAGGCATACTTAGTACATCCCCGGTACTATGCCCCCACATAGACGAAGCCTCTTCTGCTCTATCTCACTGTCGAACACGGCGGTTGGGGCTATGCTTGCTCAAGAGAAGAAAAGACTCTCGGGTAGAAAATGCCATTTACTTTGTCGTAGGAAGCTACAAGGAGTGAGCTCAATTACTCGGCGTGTGAAAAGACACTGTGCGGGGCGGTGCGGGTAGTCGGCAAGTTGAAGCATTATATGCGAAGCCCACCCCGTGAATTTGGTCTCGAAAATGGACCCCATCAAGTACATCTTTGACAAGCCTTCTCTCTCGATGCGCCTAGCGAAGTGGTCCTTCTTCTTGGCGAGAATACGACATCAACTATGTGACCGAAAGGCCATCAAGGGTCAAGCATTGTCGATCACCTGGCGAACTTCCCGATAATGAAGACAGAGGGCTGAACCCCAATTTCCAGATGAAGGGATCTTTGCGGTTGAGCACGAAAATAGATGGCAGCTTGTTCTTTGACGGAGCCGCTAACAAAAGAGGAAATGGTGTAGGAATGCTATTGGTCGATCCGAAAGATGAGCATACCCCCATAGCCCTCAAGTTGAACTTTCTGCCACGAACAATGCCGCCGAGTATGAAGCCCGCATTCTTGGTTTGGAGGCCGCCTTAGAAAGAAATGTCAAGGAGCTCGAAGTTTACGGAGACTCGCCCCGATCATCAACCAAGTCTCCAACAAGTGGAAGGCTTGTAGACCCTAATCTCGCAACGGTATCATGCCCATATGGAGGAGTTGATTTGGGACGGTTCCGAGAAGTGACTTTCCACTACTTGCCGAGGGAAAAGAACGGATTCGCAGATGCTCTAGCTACTCTAGCCTCATTGGTAGAGATCCCCGAGGGAAAAGCCATAAAGCCCTTCGAGTGGGTAGAAGAGAAGCCCCGCTTTCATGTTGTGAAGTGGACTGGGACCGGGCCTATAAAGGAACCTTGGTATAATCAGTTACCAATTTCTCAAAGACGGAGAGTCGGCTTTCGAGACGAAGAAGGTAGACCAAAAGAAGGAGTCGAGCCAAAAGCTTGCAAGCCACGAAAAGGTTGGCTTCTCGGTATGTCATTCTAGGAGGCAACCTATACAAGAAGCGGTATCAAGGACCACTCCTCTTATGTGTCACTCAAGAAAGAGCCGAGAGTTGATGACCGAAGTCCACAATGGTCCCTGCGGTCCTCACATGAATGCCAGAGCCACGATGCAAGTGATCCTCGAGAATGGGTTACTCTCTGGATCTCCATGGAAACGGTGCATTGCATTCAAGACGTCCGAACTCGCGACAAATGCCGGCGGTTTGCCAACCTCAACCATCTCCCACCTCATGACCTCGTACCGCATGACGACTCCTTGGCCGTTTGCAACTTGGGGCATTGACGTGATAGGGAAAATATCCCCAGGCAGAAGCAATGGGCACGAGTTCGTTTTGGTAGCCATTGACTACTTCACCAAATGGGTAGAGGCCAAGTCCTACAAGGTCCTCACTTCCAGAAAAGTGGCCCAGTTCATCAAAGAAAACATAATGTGCGAGATATGGGGTGCCCAACGAGATCATTTCGATAATGGGTCACACTTCGAAGGAGACTGCGATAGACTGCCGTCGAATTCAGAGTTACTCGCCACAAGTCGTCCCCGCATGCACCTCAAACCAATGGAGCCGTGGAAGCCGCTAATAAGACACTCGAGCGGATCATCCGGAAGATGGCCACCCGTGGTCGTGATTGGCCCGAAAAGCCGCACCTAGCACTCGGGGCTGCGTAACGTCCTGTCGAATGCCACAGGAGAAACTCCTTTTGCCCTAACTTACGGGATGGAAGCAAGTGTTACCAAGTGGAGTTGGAACTCCCGTCATTAAGGGTCCTCCCGGAAAACTGTGTCAATGAAGTGGAATGGTTGCGCAGCCGGCATGATGAGTTAACCCCGCTGACGAGAGAAGGCTAAAAGCCGTGGAACACACCCGAGCCTACCAAAGGCGAATGGCCAGAGCGTTTGATAAAAAGGTCAAGGCCAGAGACATCAAAGCGGGCGACTTAGTGCTGAAAGTAAAGCCCCCTACCGCAGACAACCCCACGGGAAAATGGGAACCCGTCTGGATCGGCCCTTATGTGGTGCGTAAAATACCGTCGGAGGAGCAATGAAGCTTGCAGACTTGGATGGCAATCCCTTTGTCCACCCACCAATGGTGATAAACTCCGAAGATACTATGTCTCGATAAAAAAAAATAAAAAAAAAAAAAAAAAAAAAAAAAAAGAGTGCAAAAAGAGTAATGCCCACTTGACTAAGTGAAGACCCCAAAAAGGGCAGTCTAGGCAAAAGACAGGGCTGCACATAAAAAAAAATATATATAAAAAAAGAAGAAAAAAAAAAGTGCAAAAAGAGTAATGCCCGACTAGGCTAAAGACCCCAAAAAGGGCGATCTAGGCAAAAGACAGTGGCCGCACATAAAAAAACTATTAGTTCACCAGAATGAACTACGTAGACCTGAGCCCCTTAGCCTTTCTTGTAAAAGGGGAACGTAGGCAGCCATATATGGTTCGGTCTAAGCAATAAAAAGGACGATTAAGCTTCCATGAAGTGCGTCCTAAATAATAAAGGGTATTTCAGTTTTCATAAAGCGGGTCCCAATCAATAAAGACATTTGAATTTCCATGAAATGTGTCTTGATTAATTTCTAAAATAATATTTCTTGTTCATTACAAGTTAAAAACTTCTTGATGAGTTCAAGCACGGTCTACCTCTTAACTCTGCTAACCTGCTAAAAAGATCTAAAATACAATAAAATGCCTAAATAAACTAATGTGTTTGCAAATGGCAATAAGAGGATCTTGAGAAAAGACTTGTCACCGTCATTCGCCGAGTCTTCTTCAGCCTTCTTCCCTTTTCCTCGGCCTCGTCGAGTCTTCTTCCTTTCTTCTCAATAATGCTCGGTATCCCTCATCCCGACCTCTGGTATCCTCGCTGGAGCCTCTACCAACCCCGTGTCAATGAGCGCTCTCTATCCGAGCACGAGTCCGCACCTCCTCCCTCCGAGCCTCGGGCCAAAGGAGCAACCTCGGACAATCTCTTGTACCGAGCCTCCATATCTCGACCAAGTCACCCGGACCGGTTGTGGCAACTCGCCTTAGCCTCGCCTCCCTCGAGTCCTACTCGAGTCGCAGCCGGCTCCCAATAAAGCTCGACGTCTATCCTCCAAGATAGCCCGAGTCGCTCCCATCTCCCTCTCGTACCCCAAGTAGACAAAGGTGGTCAAGATGGTGCTCTTCCCCGCTCCCGAAGATAGCCCCAGGTGGGAAAGCAAGATGTGTCCAAGCCCTCGAGAAGAAAGAGAAGCCGGCCGGATCTCTCATATCCAATGACACCACCTCCATGGTCCGGATGTCCTCCCAATCACTCAATGGCTCTGTAAAGCCCCAAACCGCCCGGATACCAAGCAGGGGTATGTAGAAGGACGACCGAGAATCCCGGAACCCTCACAAAGCATAAGACTCCCGAAATATCCTCCTCGGTCCGCAACCTCCAATGTGGTATCCACCAACGGATGTCGAAGTGGATAGCCTAGCCATCATCGCCTCCCAGCCTACCCCGTTCCTGCCGCCTAGGTGCACCTCTCCGAGAAATCACCCAAGGGCACCGAGTCGGCAAAGCCCTGTGCAAAGCCCCGAGCCTCTCCCCGCAGCCCACAGAGTCAACATAGCAGGACTCCTGACCTCATGAAACGGTCTCCCGAGCCATCCTATCAATCCCATGAAATGTCTCTCCCAAAACCCGGCGGGACAATATCCTTCCCGGCCACTGCAGTCCTCGACCATGTCCAAGAGGCCACTATGACAGATCCCCACGGACTCAGCAGTGAATAAAATAGAGAATACGCAGAGAATGAAAGCATCCATAGCCACCGTGGTCGCAGCCATATCTGGAGACCCAAACTTGCCCGGGATATCAGAAAGATCAATCCTATCCGGGGCTACCATCATCCTCTCAGCCTCTCCCAAAGGAATCTGCAAAAAAGATGCAAGCTTTACCGTCACCGGCACGTCTCCGATCAGCGGAATAGATATAGCCTCGGTCTGGGACTCCCAATCAAGGCTCACGAAGTCTTCGTGCGTTGGGACGATTTCGTTGTAAGAAAAGCAGTAAACATGTCTCCGGACGTCCCAGAACTTTGCTGCGGCTCTCAACAGATCCCAATCGGGCGGGAGATCCCTCAAATGCCATAAAGACTTGATCTTGAAGGAAGAATCAAGCAGCCCCTTGTGATTTTGGAAGTTATATCTCGCCCAAGATTGAAGACCGGATAGAAAATGGTCTCGTTTCCCCCTTTGCAATCTAACGGGATTCTCCATCGCAAAGTGATCAAAGATGGTGCTTTTAGGTCCAAAATATGCTCTGGAAATAATTGGGACAAGTCTAGAGTGAAAATGAAATGAAATGGCCAAGCCTTGCTTTTATTCATAAAATAACCGGCTCGTACAGAACTGTTAGCCGCACGGCTACATTTGCCCTCAAGGCCATGCCGCACGGCTACATTAGCTCTCTGCAGCAAAATTCTGCAAAGCAACCAAAGTTGCTGCCCAAGGGAGTTTTCACCCCACATTTTCAACCAAAACCCGTACAAAAACATATTCGAGAAGCCATTCGAAGCATTCATACACCATTATAAATCATTCGGCCCAGTTTCAGCCCCAATTCCAAGCAAAAAAGTCGCCCCAAGGCTCAGATAATATGCAAATTGAAAAAGCATGAATTAGAAAAGCAAATAAAACATAAATACAATGTTTTCGCCCCATCGGCGCCCAAATAAAACAAAAAATAAGCAAAGTGTGCATCAAATTGTAAATTGTTTGTTTTTGTTCCAAATCTATTCTAGAGACCTCTTAGGCCTCCGATTCTTCTTCCTCTTCATCGCCGTCACCTCATAGATGCTAGCCTCCCTCATCAGTCCTCCTGGTCGCTCACATCGGAGATAGATGGACATTATCGTGCCCGTACTCAGCCTGTGCTCCCGAGAATGTCGGCGTTGGGTCCCCGCCCCGAGGCATAGCACTGGAAGAGTACTCCGAGGCCGATGAGGTAGACGCTGTGCCCCGACGTGCCGTCTCTTGCGCCTGTGCTCCTGTGCATCCGCCGCCTTCGAAGCGCAGGCCGCCTTCCTCGTAAGAGACAGCACATGTCCTTCCAAACTTCCTATTCTCGCCTAACCAACCTATCGTAAGTGCGAGCCGGAACACGAGAAAAAGAAGAGAAAAATCTCGTAAAATCTCGTAAAATAGCAAAAAGCGTAAAATGCGAAAGCTAAAAAGGGAATAAGACCCTAAGAGTACACTTACGGTGCTATCAGCGGCAAGGTGTACCGGGGCTCCCTAGCATCGTGGACAGGTATCCTCATCCTCCTCGGCACTCCATGGACCACGTAGACAAATGCGCAGGAGGGATCGGCGGGTCGCAAGAGGCTCATCCTCCCCATATCCCCGAGTGACCGCCAGCCTTCACTAGCTTCGTGGCGTCCTCGTGCGCCGCTCCACAAACACAGCGTAGGGGTGTCCATGTCAGTACTCCTCTGCAGCCACGCCGCTCGGTACCTCTCAATCTCATCCTCCGCCCCCCGGGCTGCAAGATCCGTGCCGGAGGAGGGTCGAAGGAGTAATGGCATCTAGTGGGGAACATGACCATGCCGTCTCGAGAAACGGTCCCCAAGTAAATGACATCACATGTCGGCCAGTGAGCCACCTCCTTCGCCTCGTCACCTCTATGGCATCTCCCAAAGAAAATCTCTCGGATACCGCCCTGGGGTAGAAGTCCACTCCATCGTGCCCATCCTCGTTGATGACCGGCCTCACCATTTTGTAATCGAAGGTAATCCGGGTCTTCCCCGTGAATTTATCTCTCGCATCTCCCCTCCAGCGAACCATAGCAGGGGAAGATGGTGACATCACTCTGCCGGGTTCCAAGGGAAGAACCCGATCACCTCGCAAAACCAGCCCGCATGTTCAAAAAATCAAAAGGTCATTCTCTCTCTTATAAAAGTCTCAAGACAGAAAAGAGAAAAGAGAAAAAAAGGAGACTACCTCAAGGGCAAAAGAAAAGGCCCATCGAAGCGGCCTTGTTCCGACCGTACATGTCCAACGAGAAGTACAACTCCGCCAATCCGGCCTCTCCCCAAGAGACCGTCCCAATCCCATCAACATCCTCCAGAGAGTCGAGGAGGCAAGTCATAGCTATCGTCCCGTAATTGGCAAAGATGGTGACCGATAGCATCAACCATATGAATGCTCTAGCCACCGGGCTGGCCACATCATTAGCAGCAAAATTCTCGCATGCTAGTCTCGAACCGCCACCTCGACATTCCGTGTCTCCATCCCCAGCCCCTTGGGAATCGGTTCAAACCCTACCAAAGCCCGGAACTCCTCCGCCGTGATGTGGTCCCTCCAAGTCACGGGCCTCCCAGTGAACCGTAAGCCCGTAATAGCGGTAAAATCGGCAGGAGTCACCGTCGCCTCTCCCCGGCTGTGTGAAAGCTATGAGTCTTGTCCCACTGTAACTCGAAAGGGCTGGACTAAGCCCTTGCTCTTCGAGGTGATGTGGACACCCCGCCGATAGCCTCTACAAATGCATCCAGCCAAGCAGCCCTTACTACCTGCTTGGGATTCATCCCATCCTTCTCAAAATCTGGCATCCTCTGCCAAAGCTTGACCGCTATCTCCGACGGTCCTCTAGACTTGTTCTCCTGTAGACAAGCACATCAAAAGAAGCGTCAGTCCTTCATATCATTTCAAAAAGCATGCATATGTCCAAAAGTGCACATATTTTCAAAAGAAAAGCATTCATAAAAGTTTTTCTAGCATATCTTTTGCATCAAAAACGTGTCTTTCATCACTTGAAACGCGTCATTGCTTTCCTAAAGCACAAAATCACAATTTTTTGCACAGAAGCATTATTTTTCAAAAAAAATGGCATGCATGAATCATTTTCATCTTCCAAAATCGTGTTTTCTCATTGAAAATCAGAATTTTGACCTAGGCAAGAACTCCGTCTCATATTTTGAAAAATTCTCATTCTTACTTCATTTTGCGAGAAAAAAGTGAGTCATTCTCATATTTTTCATCAAATAAAATTGCACATTGCATATTCTTAGCCTCATAGGTTGTTCATGCATCTCAAAATCATTCAAAAAAAAAAAATCATTCAAAAATCCTAAAATTCGGGTCAAGCCCTAAATCATTCAAAAATTCAAGCAAAATCATCGGATTTGAGCAAAATGAGAATGCTTACCCCAACCGATCGCGGGTTCGTTGATTTATGCTCCCTCCTCCCCGGGTAAAGCTCCGATGGAGGCGTAAGGAAGTCATACTTCCTCTCCGTCCTCACGAGCTCCTTCCTCCTCCTTCTCGCGGCCGCCGAGATGTTTCTCCTTGCTTGCCTTGGTATGGGATTGCCCTCCGGATCCATTTCAAATCAAAGGGAAGCAAAAGGGTTGAAGAATTTCGAAATTCTCTCTCTCTCTTCTCTCTCTCTCTGCGTTCTTGGGCGGCAACAAGTGCCCAATGCCCGTTCAAAACCTGATTTTAAATAATGCGGAAAAACAGGCTTCTAGCCGTACGGCTTCTTTTTCTCCATCTCATGCCGGGCGGCTTCATTCGCTCCGAGCGAAATTACAATCCCGCCTGGACCTTCCGCTTGGGCATGCAATTTCCGTTATCTTTTAACCAAGATAACATCTTTTCGTAAAATATCCCTTATCTCTTTAGCAATCAAGCTTTATTCCCGCCGCCTCCGTTAATTCCGTTATAACGGGATAACCCTAGGTGACAACCTCCGAATTGTCGAACTCTAAACTTGTGCTACCTCTATCCGCGAATAGTGAAGTATGCCCAAGTCATTCCAACTTGTGCTACCTCTATCCGCGAATAGTGACGTATGCCCAAGTCATTCCAACTTGTGCTACCTCTATCCGCGAATAGTGACGTATGCCCAAGTCATTCCAACTTGTGCTACCTCTATCCGCGAATAGTGACGCATGCCCAAGTCATTCCAACTTGTGCTACCTCTATCCGCGAATAGTGACGTATGCCCAAGTCATTCCAACTTGTGCTACCTCTATCCGCGAATAGTGAAGTATGCCCAAGTCATTCCAACTTGTGCTACCTCTATCCGCGAATAGTGACGTATGCCCAAGTCATTCCAACTTGTGCTACCTCTATCCGCGAATAGTGAAGTATGCCCAAGTCATTCCAACTTGTGCTACCTCTATCCGCGAATAGTGACGCATGCCCAAGTCATTCCAACTTGTGCTACCTCTATCCGCGAATAGTGACGTATGCCCAAGTCATTCCAACTTGTGCTACCTCTATCCGCGAATAGTGACGTATGCCCAAGTCATTCCAACTTGTGCTACCTCTATCCGCGAATAGTGAAGTATGCCCAAGTCATTCCAACTTGTGCTATCTCTATCCGCGAATAGTGACGTACGCTCATAGTTTCCCAACTTAAGTTACCTCTATCTCCGTCATAAAGAGATAGCGCCATAAGCTCTAGCTTCCTCAGGTGACAGCCTCCGAATTGTCAAAATCTCAAGGATCCTAGACATCGTTCCTAACTATCTAGTGATGCTTGAACTACGATCAAGGCTTGATTCCTCCGGGATACGTAGGTAGCCTTTTATAAAAGGTTCAGCCATTCGACCACTTTGGTCACCCTGTTTCTTTGTCACTCCTCAGTGATAAAGCGCCCCCTCATAAAAATTCAAATATTCGACCACCTGGGTCACTCCTAGCATGTCCCCAGTAGGATCAATTGCTTGACCTCCTAGGTCATTTTCTCTTCTTTTTTCCCAGCAAGAGACCGGTTTCTCTTCTTCCTTCCCCAGCGGATCCTAATTCCGAACTACGGCCTGGCTTGATTCCTCCGGGATACGTAGGTAGCCTTCCAAAAGGTTCAGCCACTCGACCACCTTGGTCACCCAATCCGTCTCGGCATTCGCCAGATCGGATCCTTTTCTATCGACAACCCCACTCGCCTTGCAAGTGACGTTGCCGAGGGGCTTCTGTAAGTACCCAAATCTGGCTCATGCCTTCCGGTTAATTTTCCCGACATTTCGGTAAATTTTCCGGTAATTTCCCGGACTTTCCTAGTGTTAGAAATGTCCCGGAGCAGTCCAAATTTAAATTAGGGTCGTAAGGAGCCTTCCTAATTAAGAAAACACGTTTTTTTTAATTAGGGAGAAGCTTCTAGAATAATGCCACCTTGCATGGTTCTAGAATGCTGAGTCATTGTGGATAAAACCGCACGACCTCATTTGCAAAGGGCCTGCAGCCGCACGGCTTCATTAGCCTTATCCAGACTGCCTATAAATAGAGCCTTCCTCTACCCATTTCAAAAACAACAACAACACAAACAATCACACACACACACTCCATAGCAGTCCAGACGTGAAGAAAAACCCTTGAAGGCTCAAGAAGGCGAAGAAGAAGCTCAAGAAGCCATCTCCCTCCTCCTTGAAGACCCAAGAAGAACCTCTCCTCCTAGCTCCGTCCGAAGAAGCAAAGGAAACGATTGGTAACCTCGCACGCCCTAACCTTGCATTTTAATTGATATACTTGCTCATTGCATTCATATATCTTGCTTGGGACTTGGCATTTATTCATATCTTTATCACCCCCTTTCCCCTTTGCATGCATTAAGACCTCATTTGTCATAAAAATGTAGTCTTTTTCATAAAGGTGCATCCTTTGCACCTAAAATCCCTATTTTCCAATAAAAATGTTATCTTTATGCATCATTTGCATACAAAGATCAAACCTTTTTCAATAAAAATGCATCCTTTGCATCAAAACCCCTTTTTCAATGCATCATTTGCATAAAAATCAAATCTTTATGCATCATTTGCATAAAGATCATTTCTTTAAATCAAAAAGCATCATTTGCTAAAACCAAAATGTCATCTTTTCATTAAAGAGTCATTCTTTTATCATGCATTTCCCCTTTCCCCAACCTTGGAACGGACCGGTGTAAAAGTTCTCATCTTTGCATCGTTCCTTCCATTAAAGGTTCATGATTTCTTTAGGAAAAGGATAACCTTGAACCCTATATCTCCGATTATCGCTTAAGAATGAGTATGAAGCCTCTATACGAGCTCGACCGTCTTAAAGCGTAGGATTGATGGGCTAAGGACATTCCTTCCTAAAGAACCTCATCTTTGACCCAAAAGAGAGTCATTCTCTCGATCACGCAAGTCCCGAGGGTCCCGAGGTTTAAAATGCGATGATCATAAGTCATAAGATGAGGACGGGATCATAATCCCAAATACATAAATTCCAAGGAATCCCGAGCGACAACCAACAAATGGTTTGTACGTCCGGAAGACAACTTGGGACATCCCCCCCCTTTATTTTCAAACACATGCACACAAAGAAAGCACGCAAGCAAACACGATTAATGAAATCTAGGGAGACTTGCTCCGGCAAGGCACTTTGGGTGAACGCCAAACGTTCTTCCCAAGGGGTAACTTAACCTCCGAACCCATAAAACCTTTTTTTCAAAGTTTTGAGGTAATCAAAATGGCGTGGCGACTCCGTTTTTCAAATAACTCGGATGTCTTCAAACTCGCGTGAATTCCAATAAACAAAAGAATTTGGGCACACATTCACAGTATGGGAGGCGATGTTAACAAAACTAAGGTGTTTGGTAAATCCCCAACTACTCAGACAGCTGTATTGGAGGCGGTGGCATCCGTCAGAGCAGATTTTGAAAGGCAACTTCAGGAGGAACGCCGACAAAATGAGGAGCAACGACAACAGTTACAACAACAGTTACAACAACAAATTGATGATTTGAAATGTTGTTTGATGGAACGTGGAAAAGATGGTAATCAATAGGTGGTGAATTTGGTTTTTGTGATACATTCAACATTAATGGTTATTATGTTTGTAAACGACAAACGTTATTTGTATAATGGTTATTATGTTTGGATACATTCAACATTAATTTTGTGTTAATATGTAGATTGTAAACATTGATTGCATTTGTGTATTTTTTGTTATATATAGGTTGCATTTGTGTGTGTACAGGTTGAATTTGGTTTTTGTGAACGTATTTTTGGGGAAAGTGAATTATACGGGCCTGGGAAAAAAAATAGGCTTATTTACGGCGGAACCCTTCATCCGCCGTAAATAAGCCCTAGACGACTCGTGCCCAAAGGGGGGACGAGGGAACCAGTAGGGGGTGCAAATGGGATGACTCGTGCCATGTGGGACGAGTCGTCTCTGTCAAGTTATTTACGGCGGTGACTAAATCCGCCGTATAAAATGTCCATGGACGACTCGTCTACAAAGGGGGGACGAGGGAACCAGTGGGGGGTGCAATTGGGACGACTCGTTACGGAGCGGATGACTCGTCTCTTATTTACGGCGGTTACACCTACCGCCGTATAAACATTACTCAAATATGCCTTAAAATACGTATTGTATTACATTTATATACGGCGGTGGTATTTCCGCCGTAAATACTACATTTATATACGGCGGTGGTATTTCCGCCGTATATAGTATTTACGGCGGTTATACCGCCGTATATAGTATTTACGGTGAGGCTTTATACGTTGGACTATTTACGGCAGAAAGTCCGCCGTATATACTATTTACGGCGGGGCGCATTTTATATACGGCAGATTTTAACCGCCGTAAATAGTCCTTTTTCTTGTAGTGGGGTTTGCAACGACGCTTTGTTGGATGTGGTTGGGAACTGCAGAGTCGGAGAGGATATTGTGCCATTGGTGCTGGGGGAGACCCTTCACGGCATTGATCGTCTGGCGACTGGAGATAGGTTCATGAGAGGGGGAAGCCCCACTTTGCTCACTTTGTGGTTGCGAGAGATACTCCAGGCTATACCAGAGGTTCCGGCATCGTTTAGCCTGTGGACATTTGCTCAGCGTCCTCTTGTATTGGATATGGATAAGTCCGCCTGGGAGAGATGGATGGCACAGCTTGGTACGCATCAGATCCACTGGTGGGTTCCGCATTGGGGAATCGAGACTATGAGGGCCTTTTAGGAAGGGTCCTATGTTGTTAGAGTTCCAGGTTTGTCTTGGTCCTCCTTCTACATTCTGTCACTTGTTTCCCGGCAGTACGGGATGAGGCAGGAGCCTTTGTTAGGCTGGGATGACCTTGCCACTGCGGAGGTAGCTCCTCTTTGTATGGCAGCTCCAGGTGCTCTCTTGTATTTTCTGAGGGTATGGAAGTATTCCGCTTTTCCTCCTGTGGTGCTCCTTCGATGTCGGGAGAGCGTTGTATTGACTACCGTGTACCTGGATTGGTACGAGCAGTGCGTTGGGCTATCCCAAGTGATTTTGGGGAGCAGGCGTGAAGCGATTCTGGGGTCCGATTGTCGTTGCAACTATTTCCTTAGGAGTGCCGAAGCATGGTCTGACCCTCATGATGTTACGGGAGACACTTTGTTTGACTACTAGACCAGAGTTGACCGAGTGACGGAGAGAGGTCCTCTTTTGCAGACTCGCATGAAGGAGATTCGAGCCGAAGCACGGGCGAATGAAGCCCTGCGAGCTGCTGGGTTGTTTGACTCTACGGGGAGAACCCCTATTCTCGGATTGAGAGAGACAGAGCTGGCTCGCGTGGAGCGAAAGAAGACTCGCCGGGGATGAGGGAAGAAAAGGAATAATGGCGAGGGGACAAGCACAGATGGCGCGGAATGACCTCCTAGGTATCCATTCATTGCATTGCAAACACATTATTTGTTAAATGTATTAAGATGTCTTTTAGCATGTTGTGAACTTGAGAGTAGACCGTGCTTGAACTCATCAAGAAATGTTGTAATCGTTAGTGATTTGTGATTTACTTTTAAAGCTTTGTCGAGACGCAAGATCTCTTGTTTGCTTTTTTGTTTCTTTTGTGAACCTTGGCGGCGTCCATCTTTGGACCTTTCTTTTGCATTTGCGGACTGAAGCAGCCTGGGCCTTGACGGCAATCCCTTTTCGCCTGGGTTTTGTATTTGTATGGGAGTTTGGATGATCCCTTGACAAGTCATTTTGACGGTCTTTTCCATGGCTTCCTTGCCTCTTGTTTGTTGGCGTCGGGCTCTTGACCTCTTTTTTTGAAGCTTCTGCTTGAACTTATTATTTTTTTTTGAAGCGCGTGAGGGCGGAGACAAGCCCCTGGCTTGGAAGTTGACATGGGTCAGTCATTTGATGCTGAGTGACCCTCGGATGTCCTTTGATGTTGCCACCGTCGTTTGACTTTGTCAAGGTGATGTTGGGGGCATGCTCCTGGAAAGTGTGTAGTTTGATGGAGGTCTTGATTGACATTTAAACTTTTGACTTTTTGTGTGTTTTTAGACCGGACCAATTAAGGTTGCCTACGTTCCCCCGGAATAGAGGGCTCAGGTCTGCGTAGTTCGACACTACATGGAGTGCCAAGAGATGCACAGTTGTTCTTCTTTAGGCGAAGTATTTGCGAAGTTTGCTAGATTCATGAAGGGATTGCGTCTAGGTCTGTCAGCTTCATGGAACCTCCGGAGAAGATCTTTTGAACCACGAAAGGGCCGATCCATGCTGGTTCCCATTTTCCCAGTGGGTTGGTTCGAGTGGGAGGCTTTCCTTTGAGTACCAGATCGCCTTCCCTGATGTCTCGAGACTTGACTTTCTTGTCGAAAGCTCTAGCCATTCTGCTTTGGTAGGCTCGAACGTGTTCCATGGCCTTTAGTCGTCGCTCGTCCAGCAGAGCCAGTTCGTCGTGTCGGCTTCGGAGCCATTCGACTTCGATTTCGTTTTCCTACAACACTCGGAGTGAGGGAATTTCCAGTTCCATGGGTAGTACCGCTTCCATCCCGTATGTCAGGGCGAATGGAGTTTCTCCCGTGGCTGTTCTGACTGATGTTCGGTAGCCCCAAAGTACAAGGTGCAGCTTTTCGGGCCAATCACGTCCTCGGGTGGTCATTTTTCGGATGATCCGTTCGAGGGTCTTGTTTACTGCTTCTACGGCACCGTTCGTTTGTGGCCAGTAGGGAGAAGACTTGTGGCGTGTGATCTTGAATTCGGCCAGCAGTCTATCGCATTCACCTTCGAAGTGGGAGCCATTGTCTGATATGACCTCGTTCGTGATGCCGTAGCGGCAGATGATGTTTTCCTTGAGGAAATGTGCCACTTTCTTGGAGGTGAGCACCTTGTAGGACTTGGCTTCGACCCACTTTGTGAAATAGTCGATGGCTACCAAGACGAATTTGTGGCCGTTGCTTCCTGGTGGAGCGATTTTCCCGATGACGTCTATTCCCCATGTGGCGAAGGGCCAGGGCGTAGTCATGCAGTAGAGATCGTGAGGAGGTAGATGATTGAGGTTGGAGAACCGTTGACACTTGTCGCAGCTTCGGACAAAGTGGATGCAGTCTGCCTCCATGGAGATCCAGTAGTAGCCCATCTGAAGAATGATTTGCATCAGGGCTCTGGCGTTCATGTGGGGGCCGCAAGCCCCGTTGTGGACTTCGTTCATGAGCTCACTTGCTTTTTCCTGGCTGATGCAGCGTAGGAGCGATCCTTGGTAGCATTTTTTGTATAGCATGTCCCCAAGGATGAAAAAGTGAGAGGCTAGGCATTTTAGGGCCATGATGCTCTTGGCTTTGGCTCCTTCCCTGCGTTGACCTTCCTCGTTCATGAAGGCAGTTTCCCCGTTTTTGAGGTATTGGAAGATCTGGTTGTCATGCAATGCTGATGATGAGGCCTCCGACTTGCGTCTCTTTGGTTCTTCAGTAGTTCTCCAAATTTACCTTGATTAAAACCTTTCTTGGCAGCTTGGGCCCGGTTTTTCTCTCGTTTAATAATATGCTTAAATGTTTGTTTAATGCATTTGTTCAATTAATTAATGTGTCTGCTTCTTTGTTAGATGAATTGTTATTAACTGTTTTGATTAGTTAACTCATCATTCGTTAAAGATGTAATGAAAGGATATTTTAGAAAGGTCGGGCCTTTTATTGAAAGCGTAGAGAAGATACATTGTTGATCATGGACTCACAATCTTTGGGCGCAGAGCCGTCAGATGACTCAAAAGACGTGAATTCCTAGACAACATGACTCAAAGCTAGACTCTAGGCGATGAGGGATTGGACTAGGCTTCATTACTCTTTGCGAGCTGCAGGTCAAGAGAGAGCGGCGACGACCTTGGTGGCCATACTTCAGTTGGCACGGATCCCGGAGGATAGCTTGCATGCGGTTCAACTTCAAACCAGATCGCGGAAGTTTTTGGTTGCTCCCCTGATGATGTCCCTCCATTAGTGTTGCCGCCAGACCTTGGGGGACCTTGATGATAGAAGTTACTGAGAGCTACTTCCAGGAGGGCGAAGCATTCGCTGATTCAGAGTTGATTCTTGCTGATGTTGATCATTTTCATAGAATCTGCCTCCTTATCTTGGATCTTTGCTTGGACGACATTTACGATGTCTGAATAGAGGGGGCATGCTATCTCTCCTTCTCTGATTAGGCTTTGGAGGAGGTTGCGCCATTGTTCGTCTAGGTCAGATACCGGGATGTTGAATTGGACTATGTTGTGATGGCTGTCCCCGTGAGATCCGAGCGTGTCAGCCAGAGGGTTGTCCTGCACCAGCGGGTCGGTGATGAGCGAGTTTTCAAGATGGTTTTCGGCGAAGTAGGGGTCTATTCCTCGGTCAATCTCCATCTGGGCATCCATCTCTTGATCCTCTTTCAAGCATTCTTCGCAGTTGCATATGTCGGAGTTGTCGTCTTGACCCATGAGCTCTTCGATCTCTGGCTCATCGCGGCTTAGAGCGTGGACGTAGGGATCCACTTCGTAGCAGGACAGGGCTGGAGTCTCGCTTGCATAGGAGTATTCGCTCATGTCGGGACCCTCTTCTGGGTCATAGCTTGCTGGCCAAGCGCTTGCCATCGCGCTGCTTCTGCGGATCACCTCAAGGTTTCCCTTGGCTTTGATGAATTTCATGCATTGGTGAAGAGTAGATGATACTGCTTTCATCTGATGTAGCCAAGGTCGTCCCAGCAGGGCGGAGAAGGTTGGTTTAATATCCACCACATGGAATTCTACCGACTCCAATTGTACATCGAATTGGATCCTCAGATTGATTACTCCTATGACAGGACGTGGAGTGGAGTCGTAAGCTCGGATTATCCGGGGCGAAGGTCTCATCAAGGAGCGGTCGACGGGGAGGCATTTCAGTGTACTCAAGGCAATGATGTTGACTGCGGAGCCGTTATCGATCAAGACGTTCGGGAGGTAGAACATATCTATCTTTTTGAGGATGAGGAGAGCCTCGTTGTGTCTATTTTCACATATCGGCAAGTCTTCGTCTGTGAAGGCTAGACCGCTTCCGGTGCTGCCGTTCGATTCAGTCTCCTCCGAGGAGCGTTCGATCCATCCATTGGTTTGTCTTTATCGTGGCAGAGATCGTAGGGAGACACTTGCTCTTGGGCGTTCTTGTCTGGATTCCCGGTCACGAGACCGTTTGACTCTAGTTTCGCGTTCCCAGTCGTAGCGGGATAGCATGTTAACGGTTTCGGAGACTGCAGGAGACCTACTCTCGCTTGGAATTTCGTCGAAGGATATCGTGTTCACCCTGTCGTTTCGGGGGAATGGATTTCCAATGGTATTGGGGCCACAGGGGCGTTCCAACTTTCCTTCTTCGATTAGCCCCTGGACCACTTGCTTTAGCACGAAGCAATTGTCGGTGGTGTGACCGGGGTAGTTGTGGAAGGCGCAGTGCTTGCTCATATCCATATTGGGCTTGAGAGTCTTTGGTTGGAAATTCTCGAGAGGCTTGAGGAGATTTCGCTTTACCAATGCCTCGAATACTTGGCCCAGAGGCATTTCGAGGTTGTCGAAATGCTGGAACTGTGGGATGCGAGGGGGATTGTTGTTCCTCGGGGGTGCTTGATCATGGTTTACTTGTGCTCCGTTCTGGATGTAGTGTACTGTTCTGGTTGCTTCTTTTCCTTTGTTCGAAACAGGTGCTGGATTTGACAGGTTTGTCCGATAGCGGTAAGATGAAGCAGGGGTTGCTGTTGTCTTCTGGAGGCTCAGGGCCTTTTTGAACTTGGTTCCGGCATTGACCATGGCTCGGAGATCTGGATAGAAGTGATAGCTGATCAAGGTTCTCAGAGATGGTTTGAGGCAGGAATGGAAGATGTCCATTTGCTCTTCCTTGGAAAGCGGATCCATTATCTCGCTTAGCTTCCAGTTCCATCTTTTGTAGAACTCACCCACAGGCTCGTCGTCCTTTTGTTCGGTGGCTTGCAGATCGTGGCAATTTGTCTCCCACTCAAGGTTGGCGCGATACTTCTCCAGGAAGATCTCGCTGATTTGGTCCCACGTGGAGCGATTTTCTACCTTTACGTTGAGGAACCACCTTAGCGCTGTTGATTTGAGAGAATGCTGGAAGTGATTTGCCATTTGTTGAGGGGTTGCCCCTTTGGCTCTCATACCCAAGACATAGGTGTCGATGTGGGTCTTTGGGCATTCCGTCCCGTCAAACTTTTCCATTTTTGGCATCCTGAATTTCAGAGGAAGCGGGACCACCTTGTTTGGATCAGTGGGCATGAGGGAGTCCTTCCGAGAACTGGCTAGTTTTCCTTGCATGTCCTTCATTTGATCGATCAACCAAGCCATGTGGGGATCGGTAGGTTGAGGCGGGTTGCCATTTTCGGGAATGGATACCGAAGATAGAGGTGGATTGGCCGATGGGATCGCCATTCGGGAGTCTTGGGGAGGTAGTTGAGTGTATACCATCCCGTACCCTGGGTTGTTGAAATTGAGGGCGTGATTGCCTGGGCCGCTAAGGGTTGTGTTTGGGAATTGGGGATATGTTTCATTAGCCCAAGTGGCAGACCAACGGGTGGCAGGTTTGAGATGTCGGGATATTCGCTTGGGAATCCCTGTCCCGGATAAACCTTGGGATTTTTGGTTATGGTTTCGAGGCTCGTATAGAGGCAGAGGATTGAATCCTGATGGATACCGAGATGCATTGGGATCTGGTGGAGCAGGCCCGTATGTGTGCTGTTGATACTGAGCTTGGGGCGCAGGGCCGGGAAATTGACTGTGCTGAGGTGAGCATGTCGGAGCTGCTTGGCTGATGACTGAGTGGAGCTTTGAGTGAGAGCTGCTTTGCGTTGCTGGGATCTCGTAGCTTGGCGGAGGTGGGACCTGCTGATAGCTTTGAGGACCCGGGGGAGCTGGTATTTCTTCGTCTTCTATGAGAACGAAGGTCCCATCAGGTTGGGGAACAGCAACGGTTCCTCGAAGGCGCAGGGTGTCTACGATCCAGGCTTGCTGCTCCTCTTGGCGCTTCTTGAGAGTTTCGAAGGCTCGCAGCACCTCCTCAATTGTCTGAAGGTTTCTTAGTGGTGGGGTTTCGTTCCCTTCACTGTTATCTGTTGATCCCACCATGGGGGAGTAGCGTACGGTGCGGACCGCTGAGCTGGAAGGGCTGTCGGACCTTGTGACCTCGATACTAAAAAGGCGGCTCCCGGGTATTCTCAACCACTCTCGGTTCGCTGGAGGGGGTGACGGGTAAGGTTTAGACACGGGAAGGCCTTTCAGAATAAAAGGGGGGAAAGCTCACGTGACATGCAGTTTCCATTTTTATTTATTTTTTGTTGTTTTAATTTTACTTAAAACAGTGTTTTCTCAGCGTCCTAGGTAGGTTGGAAAAGATTGCTCTTCTTTTTCGCAACTATGCTAGATCCTGGGTCAGTGGAGACCGTCTGTGCGGCTATAAGCCCCTTATTTTGCACCTGTATTTCGACATCCCGGGGTGGACAGCCCCGGGCGAGGGTCCTATAGGGCAAGCGGTTTCCACCAGCCTAAAAGAAAAACCGAACCTAAGGACCAAGCCTGTCATGTTCGTTTTAATGCGTTAGCTATGTGAATAGTGAGCCGAGCCAACACCTGAGTCAAGATCGGGTCAAGAGTTCGACATGACCTCTCTTTACCTTGCTTGCACAAGGGATCAGTGACGTTAGGCGTTGGCTGGGTCATATCGTCATGGCTGACGTATTAAAGGCTTGATGGCATGGTGTCATGTGGGCATTGATGTATATCCGGGACGGAACATCGTCTGGGTGTAGCTTCGGAAAATCAAGATCGGGTCAAGATTTTAGCATGACCTTTCATCGCTTTGCTTGTGCAAGGGATCTTGAGTATCGAGCTTCGACTCAGAGAGTGGCCGGCATGGGATATGTATCCAGGCTGTATGACACGGACTGGGTAAAAATCAACCGAGTCTGGACAGAGTGTGACTCAAGCGTGCAGGGCTGACACTTGGCTAGGATGGGATGTTTGGAATGATCCCGTGTGCGTCCAAGAGGCCTAGGAAGACCAAACGGACTACAATTGAGACCACCCCGGGTTGAGGGTTGTACTGTGCAGTGTATCCGAGGCAGCAGTGCGCGTAGTGTGCGGTGTACCGAGGCAGGAGTGCGAGTAGCGTGCGGTGTACCGAGGCAACAATGCGAGTAGTGTGCGGTCTCTAAAATTCTTTTTCTGAGTAAAACAGAAGTTTTTTTGAAGAATTTTAAATGTATGTACACAGATGTATATTTATGCATTTTTTTGTATTTTTATTTTTTTGTGAAATAAATAAGTAAAGCACATGCACACACACACAATAGTTAAAGAAATGGGTAAAATGAAAGTTTGACCCTCATCATCATTTTAAAAATCTTTTGTTTTGTTTAAAAGTATTTTAAAACAAAAAGTACCCAGCGGAGTCGCCAACTGAAATTACCCAGATCCGAGAGGCAGCGCAATTGCGCCCCGGCATCTGGCATTTCGCATTCGCGCTTTCCGTTTGCGTTGCGTTGCGTCGCATTGGAAGTGTCTCACTGTGTTTTGCTTGTAGAGTTGCCATGCCGTTTTGATTAAGCCCAAAACATTGAAAAAAGGCATCAGTTTAAAAATAAACTGTTTTTGTGTGATGAGATTTTTGAGTTTGGAGGTCAGGTTACTCCTCGAGAAGAGAATATTAGAATATTAGAGCTCACCCGAGTCGCCTCGAAAAAACGAGTCTTTCGACACCCCTTCTTTCTTTAAATGTTGTGTGTGTGTGTGTGCTTTTAAAAATGCATGCTGTATCGGATGTCTACATTGTACACTACGTATTGAAATGAATTGAAATAGTAATGGAAGGAAGCCTTACCAATGTTGGTTCGTGTCTTTCTTCTGCTGAGGAATAGTGTTTGAAGATGGAATAGTATTTCAGGACGGATCGAAATTGCTTCGGGATGTGCCGGTTGTCTGCGGACAGAGCTTCAACGTGCCTCGGGATTGTCAGGTGTGCACACGGGCAGAGTTTCGGCGTGCGTTGGGATCGCAGAGATTGTTGGCTGGATTCAGGCAGAGGTTCGGCGTGCATCGGGATCGTCAGTTGCGTTCGGGCAGAGTTCCGGCGTGCGTCGGGATCGTCGGTTGCGTTCGGGCAGAGTTCCGGCTTGCGTCGGGATCGTCGGTTGCGTTCGGGCAGAGGTTCGACGTGCGTCTGAATTGCCGGTTTGGCTCGAAAAGGGCCGGGATGCCTCGGGAAATACCAGGCAAGGCCTCAAAGTACCACGAGGGGCCTCAGAGTACCTCGAGAGTGCCTCGGGACAGCGCAGGAGCGTGTCGGGAGCGCTCAGAAGGGCTTCGGAGCACCACAAGGGAGCTCGAAAGGCCCTGGAAGGAACCAAAAGGGATTGAGATTGCCTCGGAAGGACTTAGAGGGGGAGCCAGAAGGCTTAGGGAGAGAAGAGAAGAGGATGGTGTGTCAAATGAGGGAGGGAGAGCCCTCTATTTATAGTGTGGGGAAATTTGCAATAAGGTCCGTACGAACCTCCTAGGTAATCCAAGATTTTAGTTTTTCCAGATTTAGGGGAATCTCGTGGACTTTAAGGGGATTTAGTAATTATAAGGTTTGGCAGCAAAGAGGTCCGTACGGACCTTTTAGCATGCAAAGAGGTCCGTACGGACCTTCTATGCTTTTCCAATTTTTGCATAATTCCCAAAAAGTTCTTTTGTGTTTTTTTGTCCCAGAAAGCCCCCCCCCTTGGTTTGGTTGGTGGTTTTTTGGTCCTTTGATGGTTTTTTAAGGGGTTTGAGGGTTTTTTTAGGGTTTCGGGTGTTCGAGACTGCGTTTGAGTGAGTCTGCGGTGTTTCCCGGGTGCTCTGAAGAGGGTAATCCAGATTGGGGTACTTACAACGGTGTTCGAGGCAGAGTTCCTTATTTAGTAGTTTCTCATGAAGTTCATCAAAAGAGATGGGGTTTTCCCTCCTGTGGATGACACTGATTACGCTTTCGAATTCTGGATCATTGAGTTGATCAAGAACTTTGTCAACTAGGTCTTCAGGATCAAGAGGGCAGCCCAGTGAAGCAAGTTAGTCGGCATAAGATTTAAGATCGTGCATGAAGTTGGAGATTGATCGGCTTCCTTGGTGATGTTCAGAAGGTGATCTTTAATTTGCTTGAGGTGGCCTTCTGATGCGTTTGCCTAAGTTTTGGCAAGGGTTTTCCAATCCTCGTGTGTAGTGGGATATTGGGATATAATAGAGACAAAAGGGTCGGAGAGAGATCCGGCAAGGGCAGTGAGCCAAATAGTCGGTATTTGAGATTCTCAACAAAGTTAATCCACTTTTACAGATTATATCTCCCAGTCCATTCATCCAAACATTACAAGAAATATATCATTGGAAATCACTATATATCTAGTTTCTAGCACATCTTTCAAATCATCATTTAGAATTTTCTAGAATAAGCTATGTATTTTTTATCAAGTGTTATGCATAGAGACTGGTTTATCCGAATTTGTTATGTCTATTGGATTTTCATGTCTTTTAGTATTTGTTATCTTATCAACAATAATTAATTGTTAAGTTTATCATTTAGCATTTTGATCATTTCTAGGCTTGGAAGGATGTTTCAAGTAATCTATAAATACCCTAGACTAGTCTTTGTAATGAGGGGACTTGAATTTTGAGTTGAATATAAATATAAAGTTTAGCTTTGTGCTTTCTTTCTTGTTATTTATCTCTTTGGTGGATTCCATTGAGTGTTGAACACACAACCCTGTATCTGTTTGGTGGATTCCATTGAGTGGTGAGTTGTTTATGCCATATATCTTCAAGGTGTATTCCTTGAAGTGGTGAGCATACCTATCTGTTGCTATCTCATTTTCTTTATTTTATTTTCGCTGCAATTTTCCGATATCAAATTGGTATCAGAACCAAAATCAGGAACATACGGTTGAGGTATCTCTATATTATTTTCTTCTTCTATTTCTTTTCTACCCGTTCATCAACTTCATTTCTTTTCTCATTTTGTTATAATAATAATAAAAAAAAACTTTCTTGGTTCACCATGGTTGATCTTGTTTGGCCATTTACGAATTCAGTTACTCCGTTTCCCATCATTGATTGGTCTTTGTCTCCCGTTTTTTATGAATATCCTCGAGATCTATATGAATTTTCATCGTATCAATTTGTAAATAATTCCCCACCACATTATGATAAGTGTGTGGATTATTGCCAAACATGCCAGTATTTTCCATCTTCTTTAGTTGAAAAAAAATCAAATTCTTTAAATATATTTTCATTGAGTTGGTCAAATAATAGTTTTTAAAATCCTAAAATTTACCATTATTACAAAGATCCTTTTGATGTAACCCATATAAATATTTCAAATTTTTGGTTCATCAAAAAGTTTATCAATGATTACTTTCTCATAACTCGTTGAACCGACTGGATGGATGTGGTCACGAGAGAAATAAAATTTAAAATTCGTCATGGTATTCTGGAGAAAATTCTTTCAAGTATTTTTTATGCGCTACTCAAAATTTGCGGGCAAATTTCCTTCAAGTGGAAAGTATGATGCAGGAGCCAAGTGGTCGGTATTTGAGATTCTCAATAAAGTTAGTCCACTTTTACAGATTATATCTCCATGTCCATTCATCCAACATTACAAGAAACATATCATTGGAAAGCACTATGAATCTAGTTTCTAGCACATCTTTAAGATCATCATTTGGAATTTTCTAGAATAAGTTATGTATTTTTTATCAAGTGTTTCGCATATGGACTGGTTCATCCAAATTTTGTTATGTCTATTAGATTTTCATGTCTTTTGGTATTTCTATGTTATCTTAACAACAATAGTTAATTGTTAGATTTATCATTAAGTATTTCTTGTTCTTTATCTCTTTGGTGGATTCCATTGAGTGTTGAACACACAACCCTGTATCTCTTTGGTATATTCCATTGAGTGGTGAATTGTTTATGCCCTATATTTTTAAGGTGGATTCCTTGAAGTGGTGAGCACACATATCTATTGCTACCTCATCTTTATTTTATTTTCGCTGCAATTTTACGGTATCAAATTGGTATCAGAGCTTTGTGCTTGCCTTCATGTTCTTTATCTCTTTAGTGGATTTCATTGAATGCTGAACACACAACCATGTATCTCTTATGTGGATTCCATTGAGTGGTGAGTTGTTTATACTCTGTATCTTCAAGTTGGATTCCTTGAAGTGATGAGCATACCTATTCATTGCTATTTCATTTTCGTTGCAATTTTCCGGTATCACTCATAGTATTAGTTTATATTGTCGAAAACATGTTGAATAAGTAGGATTTGGGATTGTGGTGGGGTGGCGGCGGTGAGAGTGGTGATGGTGGGAGTGGTTTTTTGTTGTTGTGGTTGAGGCGGCCAGGATGGGGTTGGCTATTGTTTTAGGTGATGGAAGGAGGGTTCCGTCGATATATTGGTAGAGGTCATAACCGAGGAGGGATGCCTCAATTTGAGTTTTCCAAGCGATATAGTTTGTAGGGGTGAGTGTTAGTGTAAACTTATGTGTTACCACAAGTGCTATCACTGAACCCAATGTGCTACCCACGAGGAATTTTTAAATAGTTTCACTTTTTTTTCATAAATAATTTTACCCTAATGTGTATATATTATCTGCTATAGGTGTATTTGTAAGTCCAAATTTCATGCTAAACTAAGGAGGACTGAAGAGCTAGAAAAGTGGAATTGGCTGAAGAACAAGTTACGCATAAATGGCAATTTATGCATAACTTTGGAATGGTAAAAAACGTGTAAATAATCAACAAACACGTGGTGGACTTGGTTATAGGAAGTTGTTGTTGTATCAAGAAGAGTATAAGGCTGGAAATACAAGAGAGTACAATAGGTTGGAGCATGGATTTGGCCTCCAAGTTTGCAATTGTTACAAACATGGGAGTGGACTCTTTCTTGGCTCAAATTGAGGAGTGTAGCTCGACAATTCTCCCCACTCACCCAAGACAACGTGGGCTGTCCTCTATGAGTAGTCTTCAAGTATTGAAGACTATAAATATGCAAGGGTGGAAATTTGAAGATAAGTCGAACATTTGCACACATTCAATCACAAGAGACAAAGTACTTATTAGTTCTAATAGATTCTTCATCCACATACACTATTTTCCGCATTCAAATACTTCAAATTTGAATGTGTTTTGGCAAGGATAGGATTTCGTACTTTGTTTTCATTTCGTTCCATTGAGTATAATTGCTATAGCTTTAGGGAACTTTCGGCTTTGTAATCAAGTCATACATTTAATATAAAGTATTGACTTTTGAGGCTCACTCAAGTTATATATTTATATAACTTGTATGTTTATATAACTTGAGAAAAATATCTCTTGTGTCTTTTTATTCCGCTGCAAACTCTATTTACAAACTGTTTTTGTGTGATGTTCGTCTGTGTTATCATGTGTGTTACCAATCACTTTGGATTACACTTGTTTTCAGTAGAGACATTGACAATTTCAATTGGTATCAGAGCATGACACTTGACATACTAAGTGTTTGGTTCAGTTTTCATGGCTTATAATCCTGCAAATCCTAGTAAAAACGTCTTCCTATTTTAGATGGGTCGAATTATGCATATAGGAAGATACGCCTTCGCTCGCATATCAAATCAATTGATCTTCGAGTCTGGCAATCTATTATAAATGGTTACTTTGTTCCATTGTTACCTCCGAATGAGGATAGTGACATTCAAATCAAACCTGAATTCGAATGGAACAATAAAGAGATTAGCCAAGCTAATTTCAATGAAAAAGCCCTTAATGCTATTTTTGAGTGGGTTGATATGCACATTTTTAATCTTATTCAAAATAGTTCCACTGCTAAGGAAGCTTGGGACACTTTACAATGGTTTTGTGAAGGTGATGGAAGTGTGCGTGAAACCAAGCTTAGGGGTCTCACTAGAAAATTTGAGAGATTGAGGATGGGTGAAAACAAAACTATTTCTTCTTATATTGAAAAACTATCAAATGAGTGTCAAGTTTTAGGTGAACCCTTTACTAACAATCAACTTGTTTCAAAAGAAATTATAACCCTTGCTAAGCGTTTTAATATGAAAGTTTTATCAATTGAAGAGGCTCACAATCTTGCTACTATTGATATCAATTCCTTAATGAGTATTTTGAAACACTTTGAGTATAATATTGCCGAGCATAGTGAAGCTTCTAAAGGCAATAATATAGTTTTAAAAATTCAGTTCTCAGATTTTTCAAAAGATGAGGAAGAAGAGGTGTTTAAGGTATTGGATGAAAATGCTAGTTAGTCACTATTTATGGGTGTCTCTCAGTGACAATAAAGAAGAGGGAACCAATCAACCAACCAATCTAAAGATTCAGATCAAACGACTGTGTTAGTGTTGGATTTTGGGGTTACAAATGCAGCAGAAAATATTTATACAACAACAAAACCCTAGCCAGTAAATCTGTCTAGCAAGAAGAGATAGAAAAACATGAAATAGAATTACATACCTTGAATGCGATTATGTTACTCAAAACAGATCTCAAAATTCAAGCTTTAGAATTTTGATGTCGAATCGGGTCTTCTTCTTCCTTGTTCAACCTTGGTGACGAATTAACGATGGAGATCTTCAAGCCTTAGGAGATAAAGCAACCTCCCTCTAATGGTGATCCGCACGCGAACGAATCAAGAATGCTTCTTGTAGGATTGCTAGATGATCCTCTTGATTATTGAATCAATATTCAATAATCAAAGACAAAACAATGGAATTATTTGGGAGATTTTGATTCTTAATCAATAATCAAAATAGAGTTTCATAAACCTAGAACGATGATGTCGGGAGAGAGGTTTATGGCAGCAAAAGGATTGTTTTTATATCCCGTATAAATCCCTAATAATTAGGGAAAAAATCCTTGTCAATGCCAAAACCAAATCGCCAAAGAAAATCGCGGACTGGTCAAAATTCGCTCAGGGCACGACTCGTGCTCCTGGGCACGACTCGTGCCATGAGTAGTTCCAGGCAGCCACGAGTGCCCCAAGCCAAATTCAATTCGGGTCATGATTCGTGACAAAAATTGCACTCGTGCTAGTTTATGGCACGAGTCATGCCCAAGGGCACGACTCCACAAAGTCAACAAGTCAACGAATCATTCCTTGAAGCCCAAAACACAGTCGTACTACTCCAGTCACCAGTCGTGACCCAGGGCACGAGTCGTGCTCCTGGTCACAAGTCGTGACAAATTCCCAGTATTCCAATTTTCAGCCAGAATCAAATTCGTTCTTTGTGTGTGATCCAATAGGAATTATATTATGTTGGTAGTGAGTCGAAACATCGACCTCACAAGACATAAGTGTTTTCTAGCAAACCATTACATCCACCCAATTAATATAACATCAAAGCTTGATTCCTCGATAGATCAAATGTCACAATCCCTTTGTCCACGATGTCCAATTGAACATGAGTCATGGTCCATGTCAACTCACATGTTCAATGCTTTATCAATTCCGAATATGTTGATAATCCAAATACATTTGATCTCTATCAAATCACTTGAGTGTGGTCACACATTTCATCATCATTCATTGAGGGGCCCAAGCAAACATCTCTCTCAACGAGAGGGACAAATCCCATCTTGACTTAACATTCTTCCCTACAAGAATCCAATCGTGCCAACATAGCCCTTATCACTATTTATGGCTCGGGTACTGAAAGTGTTATCGCTAGTGTTAGCTAGTCTGGGATAACACCTGAGACCACACCTCAAAGGTATAACCATTTCAGTTATCTAATGTTGTTTTTTATGGGTTCTACTAACATGGATGCAGGAAGTTCACAAGAGGGTGAAGAAAAGGATCAGCTCATTTGTAGATTAAAGAACCTCTATGAGGAACACTTGTAGAGTGGAAGAAAGAGAACAAAAAGGTTGTGTTCTTAACTAAAGAAATCCAAGAGCTAAAAGAGGGAATGACCAAGTTGGAGGTAAAACTCATAAAGAAGGATGTGGAGCTGGACAAAGTCAAGGTCAAATTGACTCTAGCCGATGCCACGTTCGAAAACTCAATACAAGGTCATCTAAACTGGATAGATCCTTAATTTGAGTAAACCTCTCATGGCAGGTATTGGTTTTCAAGAATCTTTAGATGCAATTACTTCTACTTTGGCTGATAAGGAAGATAAAATGTGTTTTGTGAAAGAACGAGTTAATAATAAACATTTTTCTTCAAATGAGTTTTCTGACAAAGTGAAAGTGTGTAAATATTGTTACACTACTGGACATTTTAAAAATAAGTTTCATTCTTTTTTAAAGAAACAGTCCAGTCCTTCTATGTTACCTAAAGTGCTGCATAGCACTCCAAATAACACTGAAGGTTAGAAGATCAAAAACCCAAGTAAAAAAACATGGAAGCCTAAGTATAATCTAAGATGTGATGTTGCTTACACTGCTTTAAAGACAAATGTTGAGGGTTCATGTTATTTTGACAGTGGGTGTTCACATCATATGACGGGGACAAAAATATTTTTAAAGGACTATGAATCTATTCAAGGTGGTAGTGTAACTTATGGTGGTGGTGACAAGAGTAATATAATAGGAAAAGGTATTCTTATAGTGTCTAAACTCCTAGCTTTGAAATTTTTTTTACATGTAGATAGGCTTGTTGCTAATTTAATTTGTATTAGGCAACTATGTGATGACAACCTATATGTAAAATTCAACAAGAATACTTGTTAAGTTTTTTTATTGTACTAATATTTGTGTGATGTCAGAAACTAGATCAAGTGACAATTGTTATCTTGTTGAAGATAAACAGGTGTGTCGTTTAGTAAGGGTTGATGTTACTACCTTGTGGCATCAAAAGTTGAGACATGTCCATTTTCGCAACATAGAAAAGATCATTAAGCTAGATGATATAAGAGAAGTTCCTAAGTTGGATCTTAGTAATAAAATCATATGTGAAGATTGTCTTAAGGGTAAACAAACTCGTGTTGCCCACAGTGCTGCCCAACACCATGAGCAGTACTATGGAGCAACACATTGTTTTTAACTCTTGCATATGGATTTAATGGGTCTAGTTGAGGTAGAAAGTTTAGGAGGTAAGAAATACTATTTTGTTATAATAGATGATTTTTCAAGATTCACATGGGTTTGTTTTTTGAAAGAAAAGTAAGAATGTTTTGAAAAGTTTAAGATCTTACACTCTAAAATCAAAAACATGTTTTGTGCCTCTATTTTTCGAATAAGGTTCGATCATGTAAAGGAATTTGATAATGTTTCTTTCTCAAATTTTTGTGAATTAAATGGAATAAAATATGAGTTTCAGTACCTAAAACACCTCAACAAAATGGGGTGGCCAAAAGGAAAAGTAGGACTTTGCTTGAAATGGCCCGTGTGATGTTGTTTTCTAAAAGAATTTCAAAAAGATTTTGGACTGAGGCACTTAACACAGCTTGTCACACAGATAATAGAGTTTTTCTAATACCCGATACAACAATGACACCTTATGAGATTTTGAATGGTAAGAAACCAAAAGTTCATTACTTTCATGTTTTTTGGTGTCTCTGCTACATTTTAAATGACCTGGATTACTTAGCAAAGTTTGACTCTAAGAGTTATAGGCCGATTTTTCTTGGGTATGCTCAAAATAGTCGAACATATAGGGTTTATAACCTTAGGTGAAAAACTATCCAATAATCAGTAAACATTATTTTTGATAACCTTTCAAGCATTGCAGATAAAGGTACTCAGGAGTCTCCCTTAGTGTTATTGGAAGAGGCTGAAGAGAAAAGCCAAGGAATTGATAACATTGATATTAAAACTGATGCTAACACAGATGTTATCACTGATGTTGACCAAAGTGCTATTGTTGAAGGGATAGCAACTCAGGTAACATCTGATTCCAGCACAACAAATGAAGAACATAATGATGATGAAGCTGAGGTTCATCAGGAGATTAGAAGGGACCCTCCTGCTAGAATTAGAAGGAATCATCCTACCACTCAGGTAATAGGATACATGGATGAAGGAATTCAAACAAGCAACAAAGAACCGATTAGTTACCGAGACATGCTAAGGTATGTGTGTATGTCTACCACATACACAAAGGTAAAACACTCTTGTTTTGTTTCTTCTCTAGAGCCTAAATAGTTGAATATTTAAAAGAAAATTTTTGGATTCAAGCTATGAAAGAATAACTCGATCAATTTACCCATAACAATGGTTGGTCTCTGGTACCACGTCCCACTAATACCAATGTTATTGGGACGAAATGGATTTTTAAAAATAAAACTGATGAAAATGGTAATATTTCTCGAAACAGAGCTTCTCTTGTGGCTCAAGGCTATACACAAGTTGAAGGCATTGACTATGACGAAACCTTCGCACATGTGGCTAGAATTGAGTCCATAAGACTTCTCTTGGTCATAGCTTGTTATCTCAAAATCACGTTGTACCAAATGGATGTAAAAGCATCATTTTTAAATTGATTTTTAGATGAAGAGATTTTTGTTGAACAACCAAAGGGATTTGAAGATCCATTTCAACCACATCATACATATAGACTTGATAAAGCTCTTTATGGGTTGAAATAAGCTCCATGTGTATGGTATGGTCTCTTAACTAGTTTTTTACTTGAATATAGATTTATAAGAAGTGAGGCAGACAAAACTCTTTTTATACTTAGGCATGGAAAAAAACTTGTCATATCTCTAATCTATGTTGATGACATAGTCTATGGGTCTACTTTACAAACTTGTTTGAAAGATTTTGTAGAGGCTGTGACATCAACATTTGAAATGAGCATGATGGATGAGCTAAATTTATTCTAATGCTTGTAGGTGAAATAATCAAATGAAGAGATATTAATATGACAAAGCAAATATTCAAGAAATTTGGTGAAAAAGTTCGGGTTGTAGGGGTCAAAAAGTTCCAATATTCCTTTGGGTTCAACTCTCAAGCTTGGAAAGGATCAAGTGGGAGAGAATTTTGATCCAACTCTATACCATTCCATGATAGGTAGTCTTCTTTACCTCACTTATAGACGTCCCGGTATAATGTTTAGTGTATGTGTGTGTGCACGTTATCAATCCAATCCCAAAGCCTCTCACTTTAATTTCGTTAAAAAGATAATTAAATATGTATTTAGAACAAGTGAATTAGGTGTTTGATATATTAAAGATACTAATACTAATTTGGTAGGCTTTATTGACTCGAATTGGGCAGGGGATATGGATTATCGTAAGAGTACTAGTGGGGGTGTTTTTATTTGGGGAATAATTTAGTTTCATGATACAGTCGTAAGCAAAATAGTGTCTCACTCTCGACTGCTGAACCGGAGTAATTAGCGGCCGGGAGTTGTTGCTCACAACTTATTTGGTTAAAACATATGTTAGATGACTATGGGCTTGAAAGTAATAAGTTAAACATGTACTGTGATAATTTAAGTGTTATAAATATTTCCAAAAACCCTGTTCAACAATCCCGCACCAAACACATTGATATCCGATATTATTTTTTAATAGATATGGTTGAAAAAGGTTTAATTCAATTCGATAATATTGATACTGAGTATCAACTTGCTGACATTTTACCAAGGATTTAGAACATAAGAGATTTTCAATCTTGAAAAGATCTCTTAGTCTTTGCAATCTCCGAGGGACTATTCGAAAGTGTTACCCACAATGTTGTTAGCACTGGAAGTTATATTAGTGTTATTTGTTTTTTTATTATTTAAAAATAAAAAATAATATATATATATATATATATATATATATATATATATATATATATATATATATATATATATTTCAATAGGTTAATAGTGGCACATGCTTACTTTTTTTGTTCTGGTAGGATAACATTTAGGTTAACACTGTTAATAACATCTCTTGTGCTCAAAAGTGATTTATGATAAATTAAAAGGCAAAAGGCATATTATTCCCTTAGTAACTCGGGGCACGGTATTCGCTACGACGATGATTTCTTGCCAAATGGGGATTTTGTACACTACTTGTAAGGTACAAATCACTAAAGCTTTTACACTTTATAAGAACTAGGGGCACGTAGCTCGCTATTACGATGTTTCCTTGTAGATAAAGAAGTGTAAATGCTTATATAAGGCTTGTTATGACTCAAATGCTTTACGATGAATAAGCTTGTTATGCCTCAAGTGGCTAAAAATGAAGAAATTCTTTAAGGGATTATTTATCACATGTGATATCCTATGTGTTACCATCATTGCCAGTAACACATTAGTATGTGCTACATTAGTTTTTTTTTCTCGATTTTGTTGATTAAATTTTTGAATTCTGAAAGTCCTTTCTTTTCTTATCTGGAGTTTACGAGTTTGAAAAAGTATTCGACAAATCCTTTAAAATTGTGGTAAATAAATTGAGTAATTATATCCCTAAAATTTTGGAGTCTTGTTACTATGTTTTATGGATATCGTATACTTAGTCTATTTACACGTTATTTTTTTTTCTCTTTTTGTTTTTTTCTTATATTTAAAAAAAAAAAGGATAATGGCCAGTTTGTCTTGGTTGTTAGGGGTAGTATTTGAGAAAAAATATCAAAAACCCCATATTAAAAACTTTCAAATCCAAAAAACCCAACAAATAATTCTCATGTCAAAGAAACACTAATATTAGATATTCAATACCAAAAAGTCCAATTTAACGGTTTAGCCAATGTTATTAGATTTGAGAATTTATATTACTTCAAACATGATTTTTATTTCAATTATGAGTCACTACTAGAAACTGACCATTTACCGACGAAAATATCCATCGGTAATTAACCATTTTCGTCGGTAAATGGTCATTACCGACGGATTTCGTCCGTCGAATTCCGTCGGTAAAAAGTGGTTGGTAATACCGGCGGACAGATTCCGACGGTAATTTCGGCGGGCCGTCCGTCGGTAAACCAAAATAATCCGCCGGAAACCGTCCGTCGGCAAGGAAGTACGCCGGCGGATCACCAGAGTGATTGCCGGAGAGTTACCGACGGATATGTTCGTCGAAAATCGTAAGATTTACCGGCGGATCGTCCGTCGGGAATCATATAGAATTACCGGCGGATTATGACAATAAATTACCGGCGACCCGTCCGTCGGTAATGGTATTGATATTTTTTATTTACCGACGGAAATTTCCGTCGGTAATCTGTCCAGATTTAAAAAAAAATTGTTTTATTTGTAGACCACCTGTAAAAGGTTGTAACCTGTCCAAACAACCTATTTTAAACAAATCCCAACAATTACAAACAAACACAAACAACCTATTTCGCTTGAACATCAAATAAAATACAAGTATCCAACAACAACCATCCAAATCAAGCGAAACAGAAAAGAGGAAAGGGGAAAGGGGAAAGGGAAAGGGGAAAGGGAAAGGGAAAGGGAAAGGGGGAAAGGGGAAAGGGAAAGGGGAAGGTTTTGAAACTACATATGTTTGTTTGATTACATTTCAAGTAAAATTCAAGTTTAACGACCACGACCACGAGCGCTACCGCCACCGCTACCGCTACCGCTACCACCACTTCACCTAAGGTATTGACCGACTAATGAGGCAGAGGCATTACCGCTATTAGGTTGATGTGGTTGCAAATTCATGGTGGCCATGTATTGTTGCATGCGCTGCTCAAACTGGCTTTCCATGCGCTGCTCCAACTGGATTTGCATAAGTTCTTCACGTTCCCGAAGACGTTCCTCCAACATGCTCTCCATCTGGCTCTCCATCTGGCTCTGCACCTGGTTCTGCACCTGGCTCTGCATCTGCTCCACTTGCCTTTGAACCTCTCTCTGAACTCGATCATCGAACGCCTCTTGATCCACATGCTGACTGTCGGAGGAAGAAGAAGAAAAGTACTGCGTAGTAGGGCTGCGGAATGGCATGTTAAAATACCCAGCACCATGTCCTTCGAATCCAGGCAAGCGATCTCCCTTTGGTTTCTTGTCTCGGAGGACAATGGCCGTCCAAAGCTTTTCACGAAAGGCGGGCCGCGATGCTCTCAGGCTCCATACTTCCTTCTTCAATAGCCTCGTCACGAGCATGCCTATCATACTCTTCCTTGGAAAAAAAACATTATACACTATGGTAGAAAATAATATTTCTTTAACTAAATAATTTATAATTTACTAATAGAAAATACTATTAACACTTACATAAAGGCTCTGGTAATAAGGGTTAACCCATTGTAGCCCTGAGCCATCAGGAGCCTCCGCAGTATGCGTAGCCATAAACACAGCAGCTGCATCAGCCTGATCATCTCCGTGTTTCTTTCGCTTAACATATAAAAAAATTAAAACTTCAAAATTTCATCAAATAATAACAATATATGAATCAAATAGAGTATTGCTTAATTTACAAACGGATAGTAAATTAAGTAAGTTTACCATTCGGGACCAAGTCTCGCTGAAGTTAATCGATCCTCCTGTGTGCACACTCCCCCGCCCCTCTTGTGAGTTCCTATTATTCTTTGCTATTTCTGAATTTTTTATAAATTTTTCGCTTGTCCAATAGGCTTCCCACTGCTCCCATGCACTATTCGAGAAATTAGCTGGAGGCAAACCATCCTTTTGCCACTTTTTTTCATGTCATATATTTTACCAGCGTATCGCTTAGCAACTAATTGCTTGAAAGCCTTCTCTATTTGAATGTCGGAGCACCCGGGGCATGAATATATGTGCTACAAAAATAGTAAAAGTAGTTAAATAAACAGGGACTAAAATAGTTGTTGCTAATTAATTATTAAGCGTAAATTAGAACATAAAGATGAACAGGGGACTGGTCTACAAACTTTACAAAGGAAAGAGAATTGAGTAATTTTACCGGAAACTGGCTATACCAGATATCGTACACATCTTTTGATATTGATTTTGGTGTGGGATAAAATTTCTCAAAAGTATACCCACTGAATAAATCCCGAAACCATCGAGCAGGGTCTCGACAACCACCATGTATAAACCTATTAAGATATTAATTAAAAAACAATATATCAATATATATACAAATAAAAAGACAATAGAATCAATGTATAGCTTTTAAATGTAACATAGAAATAATATAAATAATGAGTTGACATTTAAATATATGACATTTACAATTAAATAATACTTACTGGCCACTGGGAGAGATAGAAATTTCCATTTTTCCTTCCTCATCAATATTTGTGTCCAAAATAACCCGCCCGGATGGTTCACTAGTCTCCCTAACAGGAACACTAGAGCTATCAATATCTGGACCGATCACATCATCATCACTACGTCCAGAACCAGAAGTAGTGCCCCTCCCTCCCGTCCTTGGTGAAACAAGACGATGCACAAAACTCGCAACCTTCCCTCTCTTTGAACGATTGCCACCTCGACCAGACATATCTAAACTAGAATATAAAATATGTAGATAGAAAATGAATCAAGTAGAACAAAATTTAAATAGTAGGAAGCATTCATTTAGACTACAATAATAAAATGTAAACATTATATACAAAACATTATCTGAATTAAGACTAAACTGATTCATTCACTATCAATCTTGATCAGTATTACTACAAAATTTAAAAAGTAGCAATCATTCGTTTAGAATACAATTATAAAATGTAAACATTATATACAAAACATTATCTTAATTAAAACAAAATTGATTCATTCACTATCAATCTTGATCAGTATCACTACAAAATTCAATTTCTTCTTCACTAGTTTCCTCGTTGTCGTCTTCTTCCCCATCTTCATCATCGGACCCGGATATATACCCTTCTCCTTCCTCATCCTCCACATCATCATACTCGATTTCATTGAAAGTGACTTCCTCCCCTAGTGGACGGGTGTTTTCGGCCATTAATGCTTCATCCTCGACATTATCATTCAAGGAAATAATCGGAGGTATAGGCATTTCCTCTTCCTGATAACAATCATTTAATGATGAATCAATATTTGAAGTAGAAGTTTTTGCACGCAATGGTATATCAAAAGTGCTTCTTGCTTTGGTTTTCCATACGGCCCACCATTCGCTAGACTCTCTTCGTCGACGGGGGTAGGGGGTCATATACACCTGTTGTGCTTGAGATGCAAGAATGAACACATCATCACCATTATGCCTAGAAGAATACTTTAAGTCAGCGAGATCAAAAGTGCCATGTTTGATAATGCCTCGCTCAGCTTCCCGCCACTCACAATTGAAAAGAACTACAGAATTTCCAAAAAAATACTCCAATTCAATAACTTCTTTCAATGCGCCATAATAATCGAGATTTCCTTTGTGATTGACCCCGCTATTCCAAGTTGATTTCATTTGGCCATATTCTTCGGTGTGGAATACGTAGCCATTGACAAAATATCCCTTATATACATTCACTTTTAATGACGAACCGTGTGCTAATGCTTGTAATCTCGCAGCTTTTACATCTCCACGGTTGTTCAAAATCTAAATAAAAACACATAGATAGTAAAAAACTCATACTTTAAATTCTATTAAAAACATTGAATTAATGAATTGGCATTTACATAATTATTAAACCAGGAGGGAAATCCGTTGTCTGTCCTTATTGAAATCAATTCAGGCGCAATGTCTCCAGCCTGTTCTTCGAACATACTGCATTCAAGGAGAACATAAAGTTGCTTAGTTCATATTAAAGTTATTAGGATTAACATTACTTAATATAAAAATGAATAATTCTTACTTCAAGTAGTCCTCAACCCCAGCACAGTTAAGGAGAATATAGAGTTTAGCTGCTTCTAATTCTTTTTTGGTTAGCATGCGCGTGCACTTTCTATTGCCAAGGAATCGACCAGGTGAAGAAAAAACTGAAATTTTTCCATCAGGATCAGTGACTCCCCCATCACAATTGCGTCCCACTTTAGTAAACCTTGTCTCAATGTCGAGGTGAAAATATGTTGAAACAAATGACACAATTTCATCGACAATCACTGATTCAGACATAGATGCCTCAACTTTTGCTCTATTGCTCATCTTCTTTTTCAAATTCCCCAAAATCGTTCAAATGGATACATCCATCTGTACTGAACAGGTCCTCCAACTCTAGCTTCATAAGCTAGGTGAATTGGTAAATGCTCCATTGAATCAAAGAAAGATGTCGGAAATATCTTTTCAAGCTTGCATATTGTCACCACAATGCTCTCTTAGAGTCTTCTCATATCCTCAACACGAAGAGTGCTGGAAGTCAATGCTCTGAAGAATTTACTCAATTATGTTAGGGCAACCTATATTTCATTAGGGAGAATGTCCCTAAATTCAATGGGTAGCAACCTATCCAATAATACGTGACAATCATGACTTTTCAACCCATGTACCGTCCCTTCTTCCACATTCACTCAGTTGCCAATATTAGATGCATACCCATCAGGAAGTTTCAAATCTTTCAACCACTGTAGAACACGTTGCTTATCCTCTCTTGACAGAATAAAGGGAGCAACTGGCTTGAAATCTTTTCCATTAACTTTAACAATGTTGAGATCTTTATGATTGCAAATCACTTCAAGGTCTAGCCGAACCTTGTATGTGTCCTTCGTTGAGGCCTTAAAACCCATCACTGTATTGAAAATATTGTCAAACATTTTTTCAATATGCATGACATCAAGGTTATGTCTTATCAAGTTCGTCTTTCAATAAGGTAACTCCCAAAATATACTCTTTTTGATCCAGTTATGGTCTTTACCAAATCCATCTGGTCTATCCTTTGAAAACAACTTTCCCCATCCGACATCAGACACCTGCTCAAAAATATCCTCGCCACTCAGACGAGGAGGGGGGCCCCGACGCTCAACTCTATTTTTGGTAAAAGCATTCTTCTGTTTACGAAATGGATGGTTACTAGGAAGAAACCGTCTATGGTAATCAAACCAACACTACCTCTTGTAATGCTGAAGTGTAAATGCATCTGTATTTTCCATACAATATGGACAGGCCAATCTCCCATGTGTGCTCCATCCCGACATCATACCATAAGCAGGAAAGTCATTAATTGTCCACATCACTGCAGCCCTCATGTTAAAATTTTGCAACTTGAAAGCATCCCATGCCTGGACACCATCATTCCACAGCTGTTTGAGTTCATCCATCAGAGGTCGAAGATACACATCAATGTTTTTGCCTGGATTCGAAGGCCCGGGAATGAACAAACTCAAATACATATAAGAATCAGTCATACATAACCACGGGGGAAGATTATACACTGTGACTATAACAGGCCAACATGAATAAGATTTTTTCCCTGGTCCAAATGGAGAAAATCCATCCGTACATATCCCCAGCCTTATATTTCTAGGATCCGCTGCAAAATCAGGGTAAGTGGCATCAAAATGTTTCCATGCTTCACCGTCAGAAGGATGAGTCATCACACCCTCTTCACGAGGACACTCTTTGTGCCAACGCATGGCTTCTGAGCTTTCTTTCAGTGCGTAAATTCGTTGCAACCTGGGAATTAGCAGCATATAAGGCAACTGCACCCGAGGCACATTTTTCTTGTGCTTGGCACTACCACGGCGTGGTGGCTTATACCTACTAAGTCCACATGTTGAACATGAATTGAGGCCCTCATTTTCCTTACAAAAAACCATGCACTGATTCTTGCAAGCATCAATTTTAACATACCCAAGACCGATCTACCCCACCAACTTTTTTGTCTCATAAAAATTGTGAACCATATTATTTTCTTCGGGTAGCATCCGTTGTCCCCATGACATGATACGATCGTACGTATGTGTAAGTACCCCAATCTGGATCACACCCTTTCAAACACACGGGAAGCACCGCAGACTCATCAACGCAGTCTCGACGACCCCTCTCACTCAAAACCCTCTCTAAACCCCCAACCAAACCAAGGGAGGAGCCTTTCTGGGATAAAAAGGGACAAAAGGACCTTTCGGGAATTTTCAGGAAATTGGGAAAGCAATATTGGTCCGTACGGACCTCTTTGTTGTCATAATTACTGAATCTTCTTAAAGTCCACAATATTCCCTCAAATCCTGGGGAAAATGATTACTCCCCTGCAGAGTTGGTCCGTACGGACCTCTTTGCATGCAAGATGGTCCGTACGGACCTTATTGCTCAGGGGACACCATAATTGCAAATATTCCTCCATCATCACGCATTCCCTCAAATCGAGGAAAACCAAAATACCGGATTACTGTGAGGTCCGTACGGACCTCTTTGCACCTAATCTCGCACTATAAATAGAGGGCTCCCCCTCCTCATTTTCACACTCCTCCCACTTCTCTCTTCCTCCCTAGGCCTTCTGGCTTCCCCTCTAAGTCCTTTCGAGGCATTCCCGGCCCCTTTCGGATCCTTCCGAGGCCTTCCGAGCCCCCTCGTGGTGCTCCGAAGCCTCCCCGAGCGCTCCCGAGACGCTCCCGCGCTGCCCCGAGGCACTCTCGAGGTACTCTGAGGCCCCTCGTGGTACTCCGAGGCCTCGTCGGTCTTTCCACGGTGTCCCGCTCTTTCCGAGTCAAACCGACGATCCCAAACCACGCCGAAACTCGCCCGAGTGACTCCCGCCACCACAACGCACGCCGAACCTCTCGCCCGAGTGATCCCGACGATCCCCACGCACGCCGAACCTCCGCCCGAACGCAGCCTACAACCTCAACTCACGCCGAAACTCGTCCGCAGACAACCGGTCCCTCCCGAAGCAATCCCGATCCATACCGGAACGCTACTCCGACCTCAAACACTATTCCCTGCCGGAAGACAGACACGAACCAACATTGGTAAGGCTTCCTTCCTACACTATTTCAATACATTTCCATACATAGCATACAATGTAGACATCCGATACAGCATGCATTTTTAAAAGCACACACACACACACACAACATTTAAAGGATATTAGGGGTATCCGAAAGACTCGTTTTACGAGGCTACTCGGGTGAGCTCTAATATTCTAATATTCTCTTCCCGGGAGTCATCTCGACCTCCGAACTCAAAATCTCATCACACAAAAACAGCTTTAAAATTATCTTTAAACCGATGCCCTTTTTCAATGTTTTGGGCTTAATAAAAACGGCGTGGCGACTCTACAAAGCAAAACACGGCGAGACACCTCCAACACGCAACGCTAAAACGGAATAAGCTGGGATGCCGGGCGCGATTGCGCCTCTGGATCCGGGCGACTTCCCGAACAATGACGAATGCGAGATGCCGGGGTCAGCGCGCGAGCCGGATCCGGTAATTTCATTGGCGACTCATTGGGAAATTTTGTTTTAAAAACTTTTAAACAAAACAAAAGATTTTTAAAACGATGATGAGGGTCAAACTTTCATTTTACCCCTTCCTTTAATTGTTATGTGTGTGTGCACGTGCTTCGTTTTTATTTTACAAAAAAATAAAAATACAAAAAAATGCATCAATATACATCTCGTGCATACATTTAAAATTCTTCAAAAACTTCGTTTTACTCGTAAAAAGAATTTTAGAGACCGCACACTACGCGCACCGCCGCCTCGGTTACACCGCACTCTACTCACACCGTCCGCCGTTACACCGCACGCTACGCGCACCGCCGCCGGATACACCGCACACTACAACCTCAACCCGGAGTGGTCTCGCTTGCACCGTTAGGTCTTCCTAGGCCTCTTGGACGCGCACGGGATCATTCCAAACATCCCATCCTAGCCAAGCGTCAACCCCGCACGTTTGAGTCTTGAGTCACACTCTGTCTGACTCGGTTGGTTTTTACCTCAGCCCGTGTCATACAAACTGGATACATATACCATGCCGGCCATTTTTCGAAGTCAAGGCTCGGAACTCAAGATCCCTTGCGCAAGCAAAGCGATGAAAGGTCATGCTAAAATCTTGACTCGATCTTGATTTCCGAAGCTACACCTGCACGATGTTCCGTCCCGATATACATCCATGCTCACATGACACCATGTCATCACGCCTTTGATACGTCGCCCATGACAATATGACCAGCCCAACGCCTAACGTCACAGATCCCTTGCGCAAGCAAGGTAAAGAGAGGTCATGCCGAACTCTTGACCCGATCTTGACTCAGTGGCCGGCTCGGTTCACTATCCACATAGCTAACGCATCAAAACGAACATGACAAAGCTCGGTCCTTAGGTTCGATTTTTCTTTAGGCCGGTGGAAACCGCTTGCACTATAGGACCCTCGCCCGGGGCCGCCCACCCCGGGATGTCGAAATACGTGTGCAAAACGAGGGGCTTATAGCCGCACGTATGGTCTCCATCGACCCAGGATCTAGCATAGTTGCGAAAAAGAAGAGCAATCTTTTCCAACCTACCTAGGATTCTGAGAAAACATGTTTTAAGTAAATTAAAACAACAAAAAAATCAAAAATAAAAGAAACGGAAACCGCATGCCACGTGAGCTTTCCCCCTTCTATCCTGTTAGGCCATTCCCGTGTCTAAACCTTGCCCGTCACCCCTCCAAATAACCGAGAGTGGTTGAGAATACCCGGAAGCCGCCTTTTCGCATCGAGGTCACAAGGTCCGATAGCCCTTCCAGCTTCAACGGTCCGCACCATCCGATACTCCCCATGACGGGATCAATGTATAACAAAGTGAGGGAAACGGAACCCCGCCACTAAGGAACCTCCGCACAATGGAGGAGGTGCCGCGAGCCTTCGAAACCATCAAGAAGCGCCAAGAGGAACAAAGAAGCTCGGATCGTCGACACCTTGCGTCTTCGAGGAACAGCTTGCAGCTTCCCAACCCGATGGAACCTTTGTTCTCATAGAAGACGAAGATATACCGGCTCCCCGGTTTCTCAAAGCTATCGCAGTGTCCCGCTCCGCCAAGCTACGAGATCCCAAAGAACGCAGCGCCTTCGCTCAAAGCTCCTCAGCGCCGGGCCAAGGGCCCGACATGCCCGCCTCAAAGACAGCCGCTTCCCGGCCCGCACATCAAGCTTCGCACCAACAAAGACACATACGTGCTCGCTCCGCTGTATCCCAATGCATCTCGGTATCCCCAGATTCAATCCTTTGCCTCTATACGAGCCTCGCAACCACAATCAAAAGTCCCCATTCTTACTGTGGACAGGCATCCCGAGCGGATATCCCGACATCTCAAGTTTGCCACCCGCTAGTCTCGCCAATTGGGGCTAACGAATCATTTCCGCCTCCCAAACACAACCCTTAGCGGACCCGGCAATCACGCCTCAACTTCAACACCCTGGGTATGGGTTGGTATACACTCAACTACCTCCCCAAGACTCCCGAATGGCGATCCCATCGCCCAATCCACCTCCATCTTCGGCTTCCGTCCCCGAAAATGGTAACCCACCTCGCATACCGATCCTCACATGGCTTGGCCGATCGAACAAATGAAAGACATGCAAGGCAAGCTAGCTAGTTCTCGGAAGGACTCCCTCCGCCTACCGATCCGAACAAAGTGGTCCCTCTCCCTCCAAAGTTCAGGATGCCGGAAATGGAAAAGTTTGACGGAAAGAATGCCCAAAACCCACATCGACACCTACGTCCCGGGTATGAGAGCCAAAGGGGCAACCCTCAACAGATGGCGCATCATTTTCGCATTCCTCAAATCCACAAAGACTAAGGTGGTTCCTCAATGTGAAGGCGTAAAACCGCTCCACATGGGATCGATCGTTGAAATCTTCCCGGAGAAGTACCGCGCCAACCTTGAATGGGAAACAAACCGCCATGACTCCTGCAAGCCACCGAACAAAAGGATGACGAACCAACTGGGCGAGTTCTACAAAAGATGGAACTGGAAGCTAAGCGAGATAATGGATCCACTTTCCAAAGAAGAGCAGATGGACATCTTCCATTCCCGCCTCAAACCATCTTTGAGGACCTTGATCGCCACCATTTCTATCCGGATCTCCGTGCCATGGTCAACGCCGGACAAAGTTTGAAAAGACTCCGAGTCTTCAAAAGGCAACAAAGAACCCCGCCTCATCTTACCGCTATCGAACAAACTCCGGCAACTTCAACTCCCGCCCGACCAAAGGAAAGGAAGCAAATGAACAGGCACTACATTCGTAACGGAGCTCAAGTAAACCGCGATCAAGCAGCCCCAAAGAATAACAACCCCTCGCTTCCCACAGCCCAAAGATTTAGATAACTCCGGAAATGCCAGGGTCAAGTATTTGAGGCTTTGGTGAAGCGAAATCTTCTCAAACCACTCGAGAATTTCCAACCGAAGACTCTCAAGCCCAACATGGATATGAGCAAACACCGCGCTTCCACAACTACCCCGGCCACACCACCGACAATTGCTTCGTACTCAAGCAGTGGTCCAGGGGCTCATTGAGGAGGGAAAATTGGAACGCCCTCGTGGTCCCAATACCATCGGAAATCCATTCCGAACGACAGTGGTAAACTCAATAGCCTTCGACGAAACTCCAAGCGAGAGCACTCCCCGCAATTTCCGAAACCGTCAAGCATGCCTTGTCCCGCTACGACCGGGAGCGTGAAACCAGAGTCAAGAGATCTCGTGACCGGGAATTCCGACAAGAACGCCCAAGGGCAACCGTCTCCCTACGATCTTTGCCCCACCAAGGCATACAAATGGATGGATCGAACGTTCTCGTAAGAGACTCGAGTCCAACGGTAGCACGGGAAGCGGTTTAGCCTTCACAGACGATGACTTGCCAATATGTGAGAATCGGCACAACGAAGCCCTCCTCATCCTCATAAAAATAGAGATGTTCTTCCTCCCGAACGTCTTGATTGATAACGGCTCCGTTAGCCAACATCATCGCTTTAAGCACACCGAAACGACTCCGCATCGACCGTTCTCTCGATAAGGCCTTCACCTCGGTAATCCGAGCCTACGATTCCACCGCACGACCAATCGTAGGAGTCATCAATCGAAGGATCCACCGACGTACAACCGGAGCTCGGTAGAGTTCCAAGTCGTGGAAATCAAACCAACCTTCTCTCGCTTTGTTGGGACGACCTTGGATACATCGATGAAAGCAAGATCATCTACTCTTCACCAATGCGTGAAATTCATCAATGCCAATGGAGCGATCGAAGTGATCCGCGGAAGCAAGGTAATGGCAAGTGCTTGGCCAGCAAGCTATGACCCAAGAAGGTCCCGACATGACCGAATACTCTTCCCCGCATGATTCTCCTACCCCGTCCCGCTACGAAGTGGATCCTTACATCCACGCTCTAAGCCGCGACGAGCCGGAAATCGAAGAACTCATGGGTCGATGACAACTCGACATATGCGATCGTGAAGAATGCTTGAGAGAGGATCAAGAGATGGATGCCCTAATGGAGATTGATCGAGGAGTAGACCCTTACTTCGCCGAAAACCCTCTTGCAAACCGGCTCATCACCGATCCCCGGTACAAGACAACCCTCTAGCCGACACTCGGATCTTACTGGGACAGCCATCACACCTTAGTTCAATTCAACATTCCTGTCCGACCCGGACGAACAAAGGGCGCAACCTCCTCCAAGGCTTAATCGTGGAAGGAGATATAGCATGCCCGCTCGAATCGACATTGTAAATGTCGTCCAAGCAAAGATCCTGCATAAAGAGGCGATTCTATGAAAGTGATCAACATCGCAAGAATCCACTCCGACCGCCGAATGCTTCGCCCTCCTAGAAGTAGCCCTCGCCGACTTCTATCATCAAAAACCCCAAGGACTCGGTGGCAACACTAATGGAGGGACATCATCGTGGGAGCAGCCAAAAACCTCCGCGATCCGGTTTGAAATCGAACCGCATGCAAGCTACTTTCCGGACTCATGCCAAGGGAAGATTGGCCACCCGAACCAAAGACCACTCCCTCTAGAGCTACAGCCCATCCGAGAGTAATGAAGCTCGGTCCAATCCTCGTCGCCTATAGTCTAGCTTCGAGTCTTGTTGTCTCGTCTATTCACATCTTTTGAGTCTTTGACGGCTTTACGCCCGACGATTGTGAATCTTTGATCAACAATGTACAGCCTTCACGCTTTCAATAAAAGGTCCGACCTTCCTAAAAACCATTTCATTGCATCTTTAACAAATGATGATATTAACTAATCAAAACAAGTTAATAACAATTATCTATACAAAAGGCAAACACATTAATTAAATAAATGCATCAAGCAAACATTTAAGCATGTTGTCAAACGAGAGAAAACCGGGCCCAAGCCGCCGAGAAGGTTTTAATCACAACGATTTGCAAGATTGTCAAGAGCCAAAGAGACGCAAGTCCGACGCCATTTCCAAAGACAAAACCAGATCTTCCAATACCTCAAGAACGGGAAACCACCTTCATGAACAAGGAAGACCCACACACGTAAGGGGTCAAAACCAAGAGCATCATGGCCCTAAAACGCCTCGCCTCTCACTTCGTCATCCTCGGGACATGCTATACAAGAAACGCTACCACGGGCCACTCCTACGCCGCACGCCCAAGAAGAAGCAAACAAGTTCATGAACGAAGTCCACAATGGGGCTTGCGGTCCCCACATGAACGCCGTGAGCCCCGATGCAAATCATTCTCGTGGATGGGCTACTACCGGATCTCCATGGAGGCAGATTGCATCCACTTTGTCCGAAGCCGCGACAAGTGCCAACGGTTCTCCAACCTCAATCATCCGCGCCCCACGATCTCTACCGCATGACTACACCTTGGCCCTTTGCCACTGGGGAATTGACGTCATCGGGAAAATCGCTCCGCCAGCAAAGAATCTGGCCACGAGTTCATCTTAGTAGCCATCGACTACTTCACCAAATGGGTCGAAGCCAAGTCCTACAAGGTACTCACCTCCAAGAAGGTCGCGCATTTCCTCAAGGAAAACATCATCTCGCCGATACGGCATCCCAAATGAGGTCATATCGTACAACGGCTCACACTTCGAAGGGGAATTCGGCTGCATCGCCGGCTGAATTCAAGATCACACGCCACAAATCTTCTCCCTACCGGCCACAAACAAACGGCGCCGTGGAAGCAAAGAAACAAAACCCTCGAACGGATCATCCGAAAATGACCACCCGAGGACGAGATTGGCCCGAGAAGCCGCACCTTGCACTTTGGGGCTACCGCACATCGGGCCGAATGCCCACGGGAGAAACCCCATTTGCCCCGACATACGGATGGAAGCAGCCCTTCCCATCGAGCTAGAAATTCCCTCACTCCGAGTGCCGCTGAAAATGACATCAACGAAGTCGAATGGCTCCGGCCGACATGACGAATTGGCTCGCTAGACGAGCGACGACTAAAGGCCATGGAACACGTCCGAGCCTATCAAAGCAGGATGGCTAGAGCTTTCGACAAGAAAGTCAAATCCCGAGACATCGTGGAAGGTGACCTTGTACTCAAAGAAAAGCCTCCCACTCGAACCAACCCACTGGGAAAATGGGAACCCACATGGATCGGCCCTTTCGTGGTTCAAAAGATCTTCTCCGGAGGCGCCATGAAGCCGATGCACCTAGACGGCAATCCCTTCATGAATCCAAATAACGGAAGCAAACTTCGCAGATACTTCGCCTAAAGAAGAACAATGTGCATCTCTTGGCACTCCATGTAGTGTCGAACTACGCAGACCCGAGCCCTCTAGTCCTGGGGAACGTAGGCAACCTTAATTGGTCCGGTCTAAAAATACACAAAAAGTCAAAAGTTTGAATGTCAATCAAGACCTCCATCAAGCTACGCACTTTTCAAGAACACGCCCCAGGGTCACCTTGACCAAGTCAAACGACGGCGGCAACATCAAAGGACATCCGAGGGTCACTCAAAGATCAAACGACCGACTCATGTCCGCTTCCAAGCCAGGGCTTGTCTTCGCCTCACGCGCTTCAAAAAAAAAAAAAGAGAGCTCGAGCAAGGGCTCACAAAAAAAAAAAAAAAGAGAGCTCGAGCAAGGGCTCACAAAAAAACAATAAATAAAAGAAGCTCAAGCGTAAGCCGCAAAAAGAGGTCAAGAGCCCGACGCCAACAAGAGGCAAGGAAGCTACGAAAAGACCGTCAAAACGACTTGTCAAGGGAGCATTCAACCTCTCACCAAGCACAAAGCCTCAAGAAAAGGGATTGCCGTCATGGCCTGCATCGCTTCAAGTCCGCAAATGCAATGTAAAAGTCCAAAGATGGACGCCGACAAAGTGCACAACAAAAGTAAAGGCAAACAAGAGATCTTGCGTCTCGACAAAGCTTTAAAAGTAAATCACAAATCACTAACGGTTACAACATTTCTTGATGAGTTCAAGCACGGTCTACTCTCAAGTTCACAACATGCTAAAAGACAAACTTTAATACATTTAACTAATAATGTGTTTGCAATGCAATGAATGGATACCTAGGAGGTCATTCCGCGCCATCTCGCGCTTGTCCCCTCGCCATTCTTTCCTTTCTTCCTCGTCCCCGGCGAGTCTTCTTTCGCTCCACGTGAACCAACTCGCGTCTCTCGCCCGAGATCGGGGTCCTCCCCGTAGAGTCAAACAATCCAAGAGCTCTCGTGGCTTCATTCGCCCGTGCTTCGGCTCGGATCTCCTCCCCGCGAGCCCGCAAAGAGGACCTCTCCCCGTCGCCGGTCAACTCTAGTCTCGTAGTCAAACAAAGTGTCTCCCGTCACATCCAAAGTGGTCGACTGTGCTTCGAACTCCTAAGGCAATAGCTACTACGGCAACCGTGTCCTGTAATCGCTACACGCCCGCTCTCCAAGACCACTTGGGACCGCCCAACACGCCGCTCATACCAGCCAGTGCCGAGTCGTCAACACGACACTCTCCCGACGTCTAAGGAGTACCACAGAGGGAAAGCGGAATACTTCCATACCCTCGTAAAATACAAGAAGGCACCCGAAGCCGCCATACAAAGAGGAACTACCTCCGCAGCAGCAAGGTCATCCCAGCCCAACAAAGGCTCTCGCTTCATCCCAAACCGCCGGGAAACAAGCGACGGAATATAGAAGGAGGACCAAGACAAACCCGGAACTCGACAACGTAGGACCCTTCCCGCAAGATCCTCCTAGTCTCAATCCTCCAAAGGCGGAACCCACCAAATGATCTCGATGCGTACTAAGCCGTGCCATCCATCTCTCCCAAGCGGATCGATCCATATCCAACACAAGAGGTCGCCGAGCAAATGACCACGGGCTAAACGACGCCTGAGCCTCGGCATGGCCTCGAAGTCTCTCTCGCAGCCCACAAGGTGAGCAAAGCGGGGCTTCCTCTCATGAACCGATCCCCGCTGCCGACGGTCGATACCATGAAGAGTCTCCCCAAAGACCAACGGGACAATATCTTCTCCACTCGCAAAGCGCCCTACCACATCTAGCAAAGCGCCATCACAAATGCCAAGGGAGCCGACCATGAAAAGCTGTCGCCATCACGCACAAGGCGAAGGCATCCCAAGAGACGTCACTCATCATCAACCATGAACCGCTCCGCAGCTCGTAAATGTCGATATGACCCGAATCAAGGATCATGCCCCGCACTTCTTCCAACGAAGTACGAAGAAAGCCTCGCAAGCTTCACGCCACCGCAGACCACCAATCAAAGGAAGCGAGATGGCCTCCACCTCCGGCCCTCCAATCAAAGCCCGAAAATCCTCAAAAGTGGGCACCATTTCATTGTAGGAGAAACAAGACACGTGCCTCCTAACATCCTGTAACTTCGCGGCAGCCCGCAACAAATCCCAATCAGAACCAACTCCTTAAAAGACCAAATCGAGCAAAGACGAAACCTTACCTCGAAAGCCCGTCTCTCGATGCCTCATACGGCGCCGCATCCACGTTTTCAACCGCTCAAGGAAGTGTGCTTGCCTCTCCCGCGAAAGCCTCGGCAAAATTCTAGGGACGTACGAAGAATCCATGGCAAAAATGGAGGTTCCTAGAGAAAATGGGGAAGAAAGCTCGAAAATGGCCGCAAATGGGGAAATGGGAAGAACTGCAGACACCGGAAAGCATTTATGTCCTTCCCAAAAGCAAGGTTGGTCCGTACGGACCTCTTTGCATGCTAAGTATGTCCGTACGGACCTCCTTGCAAAAAGAACCCATTTTCCCCAAAGAAACAAGATAACAACCACCGTCCTCGCAGACCTTGCTCCAAACCGCCCAAACACCGCCAAAGCCATTCCCGCAAACATACACTACCCACAAACGCACTCTCACCACGTGGCATGCACAAAAATATAATAATAATAGCAACCATTTCTAGGACAAATCCCGGAATCACAAAAATGACATTACATCTTAAAATAAAATGTTGTTTGCCATGCAAATACGTGTGTTTTATTACAGTACCCATCAAATGTCTCTGTTGCTAAACAAAAAAAAAAGAGGGATATGAAAAGAGGGAAAGCAAATGAATACTAATCGACTCCTCAAAGATCATCATCCTCGCCAAGGTCCTCCAGAGAGAAGTCGGGCATCCCAAATAACTCGCCCGTCACATCCTCGTCGTCGAATACCGAGCACCCGCCGGAGGCTCCCACGAAAAGTACTCAAGGATCAAATCCGGCGAAAGGATCAAAGAAAGAAGGCTCGAGGAACCTCACCCCGTGCGCCATGCGGAGGCATGAACCGATAAAAGGGCCGCTCCTCGAAGGCCCCGCAGCCTCCCGAAGACGCCCCGCATCCATGCTATGCCGCCTCGAAGGCCCCTCCCGCTGCGGCTCCGCCGGCTCTAGGCGGAGGAACGCCCACGTAATGCCTCAAGGCATAGGCTCGTACGCCGGCACGCGTCGCGAAGACCGGCAAGATATCTTCGAAGCCATCTTCTTCGCAAACGACCTCATCGCCACGTAACGGCGAGTCAAGATATCATAGGCTCTCCTGGACTCCGCACCAACAAGCGCCAAGGAAACGCTCAAGAATACAGCTTATACTCAACAACAAAAAGAGAAAAATACGTAAAAGATGCCAAGATGGAAAAGAGTCAAGCACACTCACCGATCTATCTGGGGTCCACTCGTATGCAAGCAGAGCTCGCTCCGAACGGCATGCACACCCTCCTCCTCGATCCGTCCCCGCGGACGTACGTGAAATCCGGCCCCGCATCGGAACCTCTCGGGAGCTCGCGGGCGCCTCTCTCCCGCGCGCACTCGCGGCGTCCTCGCCTTCCTCCTCACGAAGGCCCCGTACTCCTCTCCATACAAGATGAACTCCTCGGCGCCGACACCGCCAAGGTACCTCTCAAAATCAAGCACGTCCATGTCCCGGAATCAAGCATCCCAAAGGGAGGGTCCCTGAGCCACGGGAAGCACACCGGGCCATGCCGCTGTAAGACCCGCTCCCTGCATACATAACATCGCAGTCAAGCCCCGCAAAGATCTTCCGTCGCGCCGTCACTCCTGGAGCCCTCAAACTCATCCCCTCATACCGAGCCCACGGGAACAAAACGAACCCTCCGGCTACCCCCTCTCCTAGACGCTCCCGCACATCCCCGTAGGCGATGGTGAGCTTCCCCGCCGGTCCTCCTCTTCCTCGCCGTACGAGCCTGCACCAAAGATAGCAGTGGTACGCAAAGAATGCCCGGATCTCTATCCCACGGGAAGCACCGGAAAATCTCATAAAACCACACTCGCGACAAAAACAGAGAAGGCTCAAGCAAAAGAAAACGGAGAAACGACAAGTTGCTAAATCAAAAACAAAGAATAAACTCATACCTCCAAAGCAAAGTCAAAACAAAGCCAACGAACCGGCCACACCCCGCTAAACCGGTCCAAAGGAGAAGTAGAGCTCGCCCAAGCCTCGCTCGCCCCAAGCAATATCACTGCACTTATCCAGGTCAATCAAGCTCTCCAACAAAGCAAAGGGAGCCGCGGTCGCGTGGTTCGAGAACAAAGTCTCTGACAAAGGCATACCACAAAAAGGAGCGCGCCGCCGCTCCGCCGTCACCCGGCCGGTACCCCGGATGTAGGCCCCAATACCGGCCGTGATCTTCGCCTCCACGTCGCTATATAGCATCCCTGTGCCCCCGCGAGGACGAGGCTCAAAGCCCAAAGCAGCTCGGCCAACACCACATCGTAGATCATATCTCTCCACCGCACCGGCCCTCCTTCAAGGAAAGCCCGGTAATCGCAAAGCAAATCGGTCGGCGTCACCGTCACCTCTCCCTGCCTCGTATGGAAGGTGTGGGTGGTATCCCACCGCACTCGTAAAGGCCAAGGAAGACGCTCTTGTTCTTCCTCGTATCAAAACTCCGGCCAGTGTTCTCGACGAACACCCCTGTGCCGTAAGCGTAGACCAGCCTCCGGGACTCGGCCTACCGTCCACGTAAATATCGTGCATCCGCCGCCACAGCCAACAACAAATTTCGAGCGACCCCGAAGTCTTCATCCTCTTGGCCTTCCCGCCATAAGCCCCGCATCCCGCAGTAAACACAAAGAAAGGTACGTCAATCACAGTACTTAATATAAAACAAAGGCACATATAACCCGTCACAAAACACGGCACACATTGCACATATTTTTCACATATATCCCGTCACAAAACACGGCACACATTGCACATATTTTTCACATATATCCCGTCACAAAACACGGCACACATTGCACATATTTTTCACATATAACCCGTCACAAAAACACGGCACATATTGCACATATTTTCCCCACAAAGTCCGTCACCCAAAAACATGGCACACACGGCACGACACATATGCATAACACATTTTTCAAAAAATCCGTCCCTACACGGCACACACTTTCAGACAAAACCCGTCACAAAACACGGCACATGTCACATTTTTTCACAAAAATTGTCACTACACGACAAACTTTTCTCATAATGTACATACATAAATAGCATACGGTACAAAACACTAAAGCATGCATTTCATTAGAGAGGCACTTTATTTTCACAAATAAAAGCTAATCTACACATTTCTGCACAAAATACACATACCCACAATTTTTACATGTCCATTTTCAACAATTCATCAAGAATTTCACAAAAAGGCATAAAAAAAAATATAACAAAAAATTCAAAAATGCGAAAAACTAAAACCTAGTTCTAGCATTCAAAAATTCGAGCAGGAAATCAAAACGGAACGGATTTCTTACCTCCCCGACGTTCATAGAGCGACGATTGTGCACCTCCGGATTCGGATACAAGACATCCGGGTTCTTCGAAGATGGAACAAACGAGATCCAATTTCTTTGAAGCTCCATCCGTTGCTCGACCACCTCGATCAAGCGCTGACGACGACTCCTTCGAGATCCTTCACCATGGCAAGCAATTCAAGCAAAAATTGTTGATTTTGGTTAACAATGGAGGATTTTCTCTCTCTCTCTCTCTCGGTTCACGCACGGAAGAAGAAGGAATGGGGAAGGGCTCGGCATTTAAACCTCGGTCAAAACCCGGGAACCGTAAAACCAAGGTGGTCCGTACGGACCTCTTTGCAGCTGTGTTGGTCCGTACGGACCTCTTTGCAAGGGGTGGCCAAATTACTTTCATGCCCTTATAATCTTTGCCCCCGGCCGTCCTAAGGCCTTTTCCAAAGAAATCCAAGTGCGTAATGGTCCCTAACCCTTCAATTCAATCCCCGCCATCAACGTAAGACCGGTCCTCGCCACTCCAACGGCAATTCAATCCCCGGCCATCAACGTAAGACCGGTCTCGCCCACTCCAACGGCAATTCCAATCCCCGGCCAACGTAAGCCCGAACCTCGCCACTCAACGGAAATTCAACCACGTACGCCTCCTCGCCCGACGGTAATTCAAGAAGGAGCCAACACCTCCCAAGACGAATATCAAGGCACGAGACGCTCCAAAACGCCCGACGGCAATTCAAGAAGGAGCCAACACCTCCCAAAGACGTAATCCCAAGGCACAAGACGCCTCCAAACGCTCAACGGCAATTCAACCACCGCCCGCTCAACGGCAATTCAAGAAGGAGCCAACACCTCCCAGCACGAATATCAAGGCACAAGACGCTCCAAACGCTCAACGACAATCTCAACCACCGGCCCTCAAAAGAGGTCCGAAGTCATCTTCCCAATGTAAAAGGGCCCCTACAAGGTCACGCATCCCCAACAATTCAAGCACCGGCAGTCAGTGTAAGCCCGAACTTCGCCCACTTCAACGGCAACGCAAGCACCGGCCATCAAAGTAAGCCCGAGCTCCTCCCCAACAAGTCGAAAGGGAAGTCATACAAGATCGCATATCCTCAAAGACTGCCATCATCCTTGCCCACTCAACGGCAAAACAAGCACAAGAAGGAGCCAACACCTCCGAGTACAAGTCCCAAGGCACGAAGCGCCTCTAAAACGCCAAATGGTGAAGCAATCACCGGCCATCATCCTTGCCCACTCAACGGCAAAACAAGCACAAGAAGGAGCCAACACCTCCGAGTACAAGTCCCAAGGCACGAAGCGCCTCTAAAACGCCAAATGGTGAAGCAATCACCGGCCGTCATCCTTGCCCACTTCAACGGCAACGCAAGCACCGGCAGTCATCGTAAGTCCAACCTTCTACTCAACATGCAAAAACACAAAGGCATCTACGTCTCTCGAAGCACAAGGCAGCCACGCTCCACAAATGCGGCTAGAAGACGATTCAAAGTCTCGCGCATTACATCAATCGCGGCTAGAAGACGATTCAAAGTCCTCGCGCATTACATCAATCATGCTAGAAGACGATTCAAAGTCTCGCGCATTACATCAATCGTGCTAGAAGACGATTCAAAGTCCTCGCGCATTACATCAATCGCGGCTAGAAGACGATTCAAAGTCCTCGCGCATTACATCAATCGCGGCTAGAAGACGATTCAAAGTCTCGCGCATTACATCAATCATGCGGCTAGAAGACGATTCAAAGTCTCGCGCATTACATCAATCGAGGCTAGAAGACGATTCAAAGTCTCGCGCATTACATCAACCGCCGCTAAGACGATTCAAAGTCCTCGCGCATTACATCAACCGCCGCTAAGACGATTCAAAGTCCTCTGCCGTGGCACCAACCGCCGCCGTAAGACGATTCAAAGTCCTCCAGTGGCACCAACCGCCGCCGAAGACGATTCAAAGTCCTCCAAAGATGACACCAACCGCCGCCGTAAGACGATTCAAAGTCCTCCAGCCGTGGCACCAACCGCACCGAAGACGATTCAAGTCCTCACAACTATCCCCTACCCTAAGGCCTTAAACCACCCGATTAGGAAAATCGTAAAATTTCCATCCTGTGACACCACCACGTCCTCACAATTGACCTCGCGGTCACACAACACTTCGTGGCACCACCACGCCCGCACTCACAAATTCACGACCTCCGAACTACGACTGTGCTTGATTCCCGCTGTGGATACGTAGGAATCCTATCACAGGGTCCACCCATCGACCTATGCGGTCACCCAGACACCACCACGTCCTCTACCACCGACCTCGGCGGTCACACAACACTTCGTGGCACCACCACGCCCGCACTCACAAATTCACGACCTCCGAACTACGACTGTGCTTGATTCCCGCCAGTGGATACGTAGGAATCCTATCACAGTGGTCCATCCATCGACCTATGCGGTCACCCAGACACCACCACGCCCTACCACCGACCTCGGCGGTCACACGACACTTCAGTGGCACCACCACGCCCGCATTCACAAAACACTCACCCCACACCCGAACTACGACTGTGCTTGATTCCCGCCAGTGGATACGTAGGAATCCTATCACAGGTCCAAATTACCGACCTATGCGGTCACACAAAAGGACACCACCGCGTCCTCACACCGACCTCCACGGCCACTTCCTCTCCCCGCACGCGATCCAGACAGGACCCTTATCTTATCTGGGCGACCCCACTTCTTTCATAAGTGACGTCGTCGAGGGGCTTCGTAAGTACCCCAACTGGATCACACCCTTTCAAACACACGGAAGCACCGCAGACTCATCAACGCAGCCTCGACGACCCTCTCACTCAAAACCCTCTCTAAACCCCCAACCAAACCAAGTGGAGGAGCCTTTCTGGGATAAAAAGGGATAAAAGGACCTTTCGGGAATTTTCAGAAATTGGGAAAGCAATATTGGTCCGTACGGACCTCTTTGTTGTCATAATTACCGAATCTTCTTAAAGTCCACAATATTCCCTCAAATCCTGGGAAAATGATTACTCCTCGCAGAGTTGGTCCGTACGGACCTCTTTGCATGCAAGATGGTCCGTACGGACCTTATTGCTCAGGGGACACCATAATTGCAAATATTCCTCCATCATCACGCATTCCCTCAAATCGAGGAAAACCAAAATACCGGATTACTGTGGAGGTCCGTACGGACCTCTTTGCACCTAATCTCGGCACTATAAATAGAGGGCTCCCCCTCCTCATTTTCACACTCCTCCCACTTCTCTCTTCCTCCCTAGGCCTTCCTCGGCTTCCCTCTAAGTCCTTTCGAGGCATTCCCGCCCCTTTCGGATCCTTCCGAGGCCTTCCGAGCCCCCTCGTGGTGCTCCGAAGCCTCCCCGAGCGCTCCCGAGACGCTCCCGCGCTGCCCCGAGGCACTCTCGAGGTACTCGAGGCCCCTCGTGGTACTCCGAGGCCTCGCTCGGTCTTTCCACGGTGTCCCGCTCTTTCCGAGTCAAACCGACGATCCCAAACCACGCCGAAACCCGCCCGAGTGACTCGCCACCACAACGCACGCCGAACCTCTCGCCCGAGTGATCCCGACGATCCCCACGCACGCCGAACCTCTCGCCCGAACGCAGCCTACAACCTCAACTCACGCCGAAACTCGTCCGCGTACAACCGGTCCCTTCCGAAGCAATCCCGATCCATACCGAACGCTTACTCCGACCTCAAACACTATTCCCCAAATGAAGACAGACACGAACCAACATTGGTAAGGCTTCCTTCCTACACTATTTCAATACATTTCCATACATAGCATACAATGTAGACATCCGATACAAAGATGCATTTTTAAAAGCACACACACACACACACAACATTTAAAGGATATTAGGGGTATCCGAAAGACTCGTTTTACGAGGCTACTCGGGTGAGCTCTAATATTCTAATATTCTCTTCCCGGGGAGTCATCTGACCTCCGAACTCAAAATCTCATCACACAAAAACAGTTTAAAATTATCTTTAAACTGATGCCCTTTTTCAATGTTTTGGGCTTAATAAAAACGGCGTGGCGACTCTACAAAGCAAAACACGGCGAGACACCTCCAACACGCAACGCTAAAACGGAATAAGCCAGATGCCGGGGCGCGATTGCGCTGCCTCTCGGATCCGGGCGACTTCCCGAACAGCGACGAATGCGAGACGCCGGGGGCTCCGCGCGCGAGCCGGATCCCGGGTAATTTCAGTATGCTGGCTCATATTTGTATCAGCCTTGATAGTTAGAAGCTTGGTCACTTGCTCTAACACTGTAGCCTTTGCACCAGGATGAATTTTTTCATTTGCAGAGTCCATTAAATCCATAAACTTCTTTGCAACAGGATTTGGTGCCTCTGTTGGATTAGGGTTCCAATCAAACTCTGGGTCAGCCGCATTTCAAACCATATCATCCAAACCCACATATGACTCCTCTTCATCAATAAAATGTTCAGGTTCCCTTGGCGGACCACGTGATACAGTAGGATGATTGCGAACACTTGTTTCAACCACATAACGCTCCCCGTGCGCTACCCATACCTTGTAACCATCAACAAACCCTGCCTCCAAAACAAGTTTCTTTACCCATCCAACACTCAGATATTTTCTATTCTTAAACTTTTTACAAGGACACCTAATCTTATCATCACGCATGCACTGGGGATGCGCTCTAGCAAACTCCACGAAATGTTCTAAACCTTCTAAGAATTGAGGTTTGACACCCCTTCTATCGGGATTACTACGATTATCCATCCAACTACGATCTTCTCCAAACATAAGTAACTCCTGCATTTCATAATATATTAACAGTTTAGATATAATTAACGCATTACAATTTCCTAAATTTGGATTACAAACTTAAAAGCAACAAGACACTTCATTTAGGTTTAGAATTAGGATTGGCTTCTATCGCACACATCTATCACATTTTTTAAATTATTAATATTTTGAATAATTTTAAATATTAATATTTAATTCTTTGTTGTAAAGTATATCATTCCCTAGAATGAAAGGACAATTCATGTCCATTAGGTTTAGAATTGGGGTTGGCTTCTATCCCATCCCGAAATACACGATTATATGAATTGCAAATATCACTTTGTCTACTTGCTTTATAATCAAAAATCAAAAAATTTCGGCAGCATAACCCCATTGTCTCCCAGTGCACGACGTAGACTAGGTCAATCAAACACTATCGATTAGAATCGATAGTATGTAATCAACTATGTCTAGTATACACTCAGAGAACAATTGCAATAGGAATGCAACCAAAATATCTCAACTATCGACTATTCAATAATGAATTAACACACACATCTATTTTACAATAATGAATTAACACACACATCTATCATATTTTTTAAATTATTATTATTGTGCATAATTTTAAATATTAATTCTTTGTTGTAAAATATATAATTTTACAATGATGAATTAAATTAATATTTATAAACAAGATGAGAGTCGTTCTCATCCACAGCTATCAAAACCCTATCTCATCTTAGACCAAGAAAGACAGAGCAAACAAGTTCTCGACTGTTTGAGCAAAGTATTTTCTGTTTAATAAGAAATTTTTCCAGTTTCACTATCCTCTTCTCTCTAAGGATCTCAAACATCACAAACATGTTTGTGACAATGCCTGTTTTACTCTTCACTGGTGTTATGCGGTCACAAGTAAAAACAAGGTAACAGTATAACACCAGTGAAGAGAAATCAGACACTGTCACAAACATGGTTGTGATGTTTGAGATCCTGAGATACAATACAGACAGTGAAACTGGAAAAACTCTTATTAAACAGAAAATCCTTTGCTCAAACAGTTGAGAACTTATTTGCTCTATCTTTCTTGGTCAAAGATGGACGGATTTTGATAGTTGTGGATGAGAAAGGCTCTCATCTTGTTTATATTTTAAGATGTTAACCACCAACCACAATACCCTATAAGGGTGCCACTAAGAGTTTTCTTCCTAATTTTAGACAATGATTAGGAGTCTAACTCCATAACAATACTTCCATCCAAGTTTTCCTAATTTTAGACATTCACCCCCTCCCCCTTTTACTTTACACAAGCCATCTAATAAAAATTAAGAGTAAACAGTTGACTGCTTGATCAAAAAATGTGATCCGACCTAAGGTGCATCTAGGGTGCCAGGATTAATATCATGCGCTCAAATGTAGGCGACATACATCACTGTCCACAATGCAGTCAATCGCCCCAAAATAGGATCCAGAACTAGTAAGGTAGTGTGCGGTTGAATATATTACATTATTGAGACATACACCCCCCTCCCCCTTTGACTTTACACAAGCCATCTAATACAAATTAAGAGTAAACAGTTGACTGCTTGATCAAACATAGAGAAATGCGTTTCAACGTCACAAAACATAATTGTTCCATTTTCGATATTGTGTTTGTACCCAAAATAAAGAAACATACCTAGCAGTAAACAATCAACAGTTCAGAACATGGGTCAGAATTTAAAATGAAAATAAACTGACTAGCCACCATAAAATATGCATTTTGGGCTATACTCTTCTTCACTAGATCCATAAACTCTGCTAGTTACAAATTAACAACGTAAATACAGTAACCATTTACTGCTTTGACCCTATATGTTTAAAAATAATAATCAAATCTATTCTACTAAATGATGTATTAATTTATGAGGAATGTAAAGGGCACAAATATATTTAAAATGCGTTGTTTTCTCATTTTAATCTCAATCATTAAATTGAATCAATTGTCAATATTGACCAAGAAATTTAGGACAGACAAAAGGGTTTCAAATTAAAGGTTTTTTTTTCAAAAAAAAAAAATTGGATTTTATATTTTATTAATGATAGATAAATTTTAAGGCTACATCAATTCAATTGACCTATTAATATATTAGCATAACATATGTTCTTAAACAAGATTCGAACTATACTACTAGAATTAAAGGATCTGCATCTACTTAATCTATAAGCAATACTTGAGAAAGTGCAGGAACCTGTTTGTAAAGGACAGCGGAAGCGAGTGAAAACTTGAAACCCGGTTCACTTCTCTTTCTCTGGATGAACGGCCAGAAAAGTTGAACTCCGGTGAAGGCGGGGATCAGGAAGCTACTATTTCTTTCTTCAAACCAGTCCACTTTTCTATGTAGCAACTTCTACAAGGAGAAGGTAACTCTTATACAGTTATCAAAGGAGAGAGAGAGAGAGAAAGAGAGTGAGAGAGAGAAATCGAGTGAGAGAGAGAAAGCGATTGAGAGAGAAAGCGATTGAGAGAGAGAGAGCGAGTGAGAGAGAGATTACTAACCGGGGAGAGCGTCGACCTGTGGCGGCGAACGACGGCGAACTGCGAGGCGACGATGTAGGATCAGACTAAGGGTTTCGGCGATTTGCGTATTTAATTTGAAGGCGTAAATGACCGAGGAAGGGGGAGGGTTTTTATTTATAGGGCTTGTTACCGATGGACAACGTCCGTCTGTATTACCGGCGGACTCGGTCCGTCGGTATTACTGACGGAATTAAAAGCATTACCGACGGATTGAACGAAAATTTAAAAAAAAATCCCGGCAAATATAATTTAAATTCCGTCGGTAAGTGGGTTTTTTCCGTCGGTAAAATTTTGTCGGTAATTGCCTTGTTTCTAGTAGTGAGTTTACAAAGATAAAATTTATCCATCTTAAGCAAATATAGAATAAATATTCAAAAAATAATACTTTTAATATTAATAAAATTGTAGGAGTAACAAAGTAATAATTTCAATAGTAATTCTAAAAATAATAATGATAGAGATAATTTTTAGATTTTTTAATCATCTTCTTATCTATTATTTTATAATTTTATTACGAAATTTAATAATTACATTATATAAGCATGATTTTCTAAAAATAATTAGACATGGTATCATAAATTTATCTTTTGATTATTTTTAATCTCATAATAAAAATAATATTTTGTATTATTATTAATTTTAATTAATTATCAATATATGATAAATTTTACATTCTTAACATGTCACAACTTAAAAAAAAACAAATTTCATATAAATAAAACCTTCAAACTTAAAGAAAAAGTCAAATTGTAAAATTTTGGGCTTTTCGATATTGAATATATAATTTTAGGGTTTTTTTGATAAAAGATTTATTTGTTGGGTATTTTGGATATGAATATTTTTATAGGGAGTTTCTGGTATTTTTTTCCAAGTATTTGAGTTCATTTATGAGAGCAAGAAAATAGGGGGAGTGTGAATATTAATAGGGTGAGTAATTGTAATAGTTAAATGTGGATATGTAAGGAGTTGAAGAGGTCAAATCAAATCAAATCAAATCTATATCACTTTTGGGTTTTAAAACTATCTATTTATTCTCTTTTTACTCTCTCTCTCTCTCTCTCTCTCTCTTCAATTCCCTCTCTCTCTTACCGATGTCTACCTTTTCCAAAATCAAACCTTTCTTATACCCTTATCCACCTAGGTCTAAATTCCATCTATGACTTCTCCATCTCAAAATCAAAATGATCCAATGGAGCAATCCCCTAGTGCTACCTCCCGTGCTATCTCGCTTATGCAGATATCACCTACGGTAACACCCGCTTCTCCAAGCATGGCTATGTCTATGGATGCACCTCATTTGGTCACCACCATAGCTCAAGTTGCTCCCACTGTGATTCTACCATTGCCTCCAGTTGTTCCCACAAAGGAAAAGAAGAAAAGAAAGGCGTCTTCCTCCAACCAACCGGCTACCCAAGCTACCAAGAAGAGATCCTTTAATATGATCAGTGCAATGAGGAACAAAGTGTGATGATGCCAACCCGATTTTTCCTTTCTTTTTTAAAATCAAAACGGAGACGGAGTCGCCACGCCATTTTTGTTTTAAGGGCCAAAAATTTGAAAAATGCCCAAGATTAGAGATTTGGGTTCGGAGGTCACGTTACACGCCGGGAAGAACGTTAGGGTTCACCCGGAATGCCTCGTAAAACGAGTCTTCCTAATTTGAAACCATTTGTGTGTGTGTGTGTGTGTGTGTGTTTTGGTTGAAATAAATGTAAACTGAGAAATTTAAAAATTGAGAACTCTTTATTAGACCTTAAACAAGTCCCATGATTTTTGGTATGATTTTAGGGTTGAATTTTGGTACTCAAAAGACTCCTTGAAGTTGAAAATTAATTCTGCCAGAATGAAAAAGACAGTGGGCACTTGATTTTAAAATGAATTTAAGAGCTTTAAATCTTCAAAATCTGGGGAAAGTCCGAGAATAAAAGTTGTTCAAAACATCTTAAATAAGATGACTGCAAAAGACTTTTCCATTTGGAGATGATTTGATGGACCAAAACCTTCTGGAAATCACAGATGTGAAATCTGGGTTTCCAGAGACTGCTAAACTGACCTTTGGAAAATAATTTGAAAAAGGGAGTTAGACTCACGCAAAAATAAAGTAAAAATATGTCTGGAATGATACGGATGTTGGCTACAAAAAGTATTTCGTAGTCAACACCCAATTCCAAGTTCTTCTGTGTCCAAAAAATTAGACAATGGACTGAGGTCTTAGAACAATGCTACTGGACAGCAAGATGTTCTTGAAGGAAAATGTGATTTTAAAGGGGGTTTTGTATCCATGCTTGTCCCCATTTCCTTAGGATTTTATTAGTGATCACTAGACATTTTAGTGGTGATCTACTATATCAAACCATCCTTAGGGTACATTAGGACTTTAAGCATTTCATTTGCTTGGGAAGGGGAATTTTAACCTTTGAAAGAAAGATTTTTGTTGTGAAAATGGATTTTGGAAAACACTTTTGAGTGAATGATTTTGAGGAAGAACACTTTTAAGTGAGTAAGAAGTAATTTGGAGCTTTTAAATGGTCATCCATGGAAATTTATTCCAAGGTGACTACATTTTTAGGTCAAGCAAAGATGAACAACAAACAAGTTGATGAACAAACTACATTTTTGAAGTTTGAAATGCATGCATGGATGAAGGAGTTTAGGGTAAGGAGAAGGAGGGTTTACCAATCTTCTTTGTGTTTGTGTTTGAGACTTGAATTTAGTGAGTATTTGATGAGTGTGATTTGGGAAAATAATCAAAAGAAAAAGGTGGCAATTCAAGGAATTCCCACTGTTTTCTCTAGTATTTTCGCCAAGGTGCTTGTTGTGAGTGAATTGTTCATGGTTTTTCTGAGACTGAGGGGCTCAATTTATAGGCCTCTGAAATTGACAAAAGTATCCGCGCGGATTGGACCTGCAGCGTGTACTGTTCATTAAATGCAGCTGCAGGCTTTGGACCAAAGGAATATTTTTCAAATTAAGCAACCAGTTTTTGTTCCAGCTGCTTCCATTTCGGGTTTTTGGCTTTTTTGAGATTCTTTTCTTGGTTTAACATTAAATAGCAATGCCTAATTTACCCTTGCTTTGTTAGAAAAGTTAGGAATCATTAGAAATGTTAGGAATGTTAGGGCTTTCATTAATTTTCTAACGAAAATACTAACAACTCAAATTGGAGTACTTACAGTAGCCCCTCGGCGACGGCGCTTTCGAAGGAAGCGGGGTCGTCGATAAGAGTAAGGCTCCATATTTGACAAGATGGGACAAGGGGTGACCAAAGTGGTCGAGTGGCTGGACCTGGTGGTAGGCTACCTACGTATCCCGATTGGGGAATCAAGCCGGCCGTAGTTCGGGTCTTTGACCCTAGAGTGACTATTTTGAGGCGTCAACCTGGCAAGCGAGTTCTGTAGTCGGTTGCTGAAAGAAACTCTGCTGGGGATAGGACATGACCGTTTTGGTATGATGGCTAGAGCTGTATATCCGCTCTGCTGGGGAAAGGAATGACCATTTTGGTCTGATGGCTAGAGCTGTATATCCGCTCTGCTGGGGAAAGGAATGACCATTTTGGTCTGATGGCTGAACCTAATGATAGGCTACCTACGTATCCTTAAGAGGAATCAAGCCAGTCGTAGTTCAGGTCTTTGACCCTGGAGTGACTATTTTGAGGAGTCAACCTGGTAGTGATGGCATTTTAGGTGCCTTGAACCTTGAAGATGATGGCATTTTAGGTGCCTCAGACCTTGAAGATGATGGCGTTTTAGGTGCCTCGGACCTTGATGATGGCGTTTTAGGTGCCTCGAACCTTGATGATGGCGTTTTAGGTGCCTCGAACCTTGAAGATGATGGCGTTTTAGGTGCCTCGGACCTTGAAGATGGCGTTTTAGGTGCCTCGGACCTTGAAGATGATGGCGTTTTAGGTGCCTCGAACCTTGATGATGGCGTTTTAGGTGCCTCGGACCTTGAAGATGATGGCGTTTTAGGTTCCTCGAACCTTAAGGATTTGGGATTGATGGTCCTTTGGTGGAATTCATTTGAAGGGGTCGGTCTTACGTTTGCTGCCGGAGAAGGGGATGACCGTTTTGGTCGAGTGGCTGGACCTATGGTAGGCTACCTACGTATCCTTAAGAGGAATCAATCCAATCGTAGTTTGAAAAGCTGCTGGGGGTGGAACGGGATTTCGTTGGCTTTTGCTGGGGAAAATGGGCTTACGTTTTACGGCCGTTGAAAGAAACGGGATTCCGTTATCTTTCTCGGAGAAATCGGGCTTATGTTTTACTGCCGTTGATGAAATTGGTGAAAGAAACGGGATTCCGTTATCTTTCTCGAAGAAATCGGACTTACGTTTTACTGCCGTTGATGAAATTGATGAAAGAAATGGGATTCCATTATCTTTCTCGGAGAAATCGGGCTTACGTTTTACTGCCGTTGATGAAATTGATGAAAGAAACGGGATTCTGTTATCTTTCTCGGAGAAATCGGACTTACGTTTTACTGCCGTTGATGAAAGAAACGGGATTCCGTTATCTTTCTCGGAGAAATCGGACTTACGTTTTACTGCCGTTGATGAAATTGATGAAAGAAACGGGATTCCGTTATCTTTCTCGGAGAAATCGGGCTTACGTTTTACTGCCGTTGATGAAATTGATGAAAGAAACGGAATTCCGTTATCTTTCTCGGAGAAATCGGACTTACATTTTACTGCCGTTGATGAAATTGATGAAAGAAACGGGATTCCGTTATCTTTCTCGAAGAAATCGGACTTACGTTTTACTGCCGTTGATGAAATTGATGAAAGAAACGGGATTCCGTTATCTTTCTCGGAGAAATCAGACTTACGTTTTACTGCCGTTGATGAAATTGATGAAAGAAATGGGATTCCGTTATCTTTCTCGAAGAAATCGGACTTACGTTTTACTGCCGTTGATGAAATTGATGAAAGAAATGGGATTTCGTTATCTTTCTCAGAGAAATCGGACTTACGTTTTACTGTCGTTGATGAAATTGATGAAAGAAACGGGATTCCGTTATCTTTCTCGGAGAAATCGGACTTACGTTTTACTGCCGTGAAGTTCCTTTGAAAGGGGGGTTAACTTGGGTTAACTTTGGTTAACTCTGTTAAGTTTAGGACTAAACTGCAGAGTCCTGGAATTTTAAAGGGCAAAGATGTCATTTTGCCACCTCGGTTCTGTCCGCGCGGAGAGGAATGCAATCTGGACAGGTTTTAAATAAAGGCCGCCGCCCTCCTTCTTCTCCTTCACAGATTTGCACACAGACGAGAGAGGGAGAGAGAGAGACCGCCATTGTCGACCCTAGGAGCTTCGAAATCTTCCGATTTTCTTCGATTTTCAAGCAATGGAACACGGGGGAGTTGCCATTCAAGGCCAAGGACGCGGCCCGGTCGCGGAGAGGCGATTAGAGCTTGTAAGAATGAGGAGGCATTACTCTCTTTCGCAATCGATTGCGGAGGAGCCATATCCCGATGCGTGGCAACATTGGGCCACTGATCCGAGTCTTCGCACGGTATACTTCGAATTTCTTCATTTCCTTTGTTGATTTTTTTGTTTGAAATTGATTTTTGTGATTTTTTTTTTTTTTTTTGAAAATTTCGAAAGTCATGTTCTTGGGCTTGAAATTCGATTTTGATGCTTTGCATGTTGTAATGAGTATATGGGTAACCCAAATATGCATTTTGTTTGGAAAAGAGAATGGGCATTTTGCCATTTTTGAAATATGAGATGATGAAAATTTTCCCGAATCCGGGACGAACTCTCTTTTTTTGAGATATGTTTTTTTTTTATGAATGATGTATACATGCATGCTTTTTGTGAAAATATGATTTTTTGTGAAAAATGGGACGGATTTTTACTTCTGTTGATTGAATGTATGAATGGTGAAAAACTGTTTTTGTATGCTATTTTATGAAAAATGGGACGGAGATTTTATTTCCGTTTGACTCAATGTTATTGACATTATGAATGATGAATGGTGGTTGTTGAAAAAAAAAATTTCTTTTGTGTAAGAAAAATGGGGCTGAGTCCATTATACGCCGTTATGCTGCCGAATTTTCTTCAGAATTTTATGTCTATGATGCAAATGCAAAATTTTTTTTTTTGACATTTTTTTTTCAATTGCAGGGTGGAGATCGTTTTGTGACGGAGCAGCTGAATAAGCTGAAGACTCGAGGATCGGTGGAGGCCGTGGTTGACCTGTGGGACCGGCTTCCGATCTTGGGCCGAGGAGTTCTGATGAGTCCGAGACAGATCGTCATTGGGACCGGTTTGTATGAGTTCATTGAGTGCCTGAGGGGGTTGATCAAGTTCCCCAAGAGTAAGGGCCTGATTTTCACTTTGGCACAGCGTTGGTGGGACATGACCCACACCTTCCATTTCTTCTGGGGCGAGGCCACGGTCACACCCTCTGATTATGCTGCGATCACGGGCCTGTCCTTTAAAGGACGGAGCATTGAGTGGAGAGACGGCTATAGTGACTTGGAGCTGCAGGACCTTCTGGGTTTTACCCCCATTCCCAAAAAGGGGATGGGGATGGAGTATGCTGTGGTCCACGGGAAGATCGTGGAGAGCATTGAGAGTTATGAGGCTGGGGATGAGAGAGTGGTTGCGGTGCAGATTGTCAGGGCTTTTCTGTGGTTTGTTTTTTCGAGCACACTTTTTGGACACGCCGAGGGGACGGCGGTGTTCGCTTTGCTGAGGACATTGGGGGATGTGGAGATGGCCGGAGAGGTGTCTTGGGGAGAGGCCGGGCTGGCAGAGCTATATTTTGCTTTGGATCGGTATAGCCGAAAGGCTGTCATCTCTCTGACGTGCTTTGAGTTCCCTTTGGAGGTATAAGCTTCTGCTTTCTCTTTTCCTTAAGCACGCACCTTTTTTTTTTGCACTTAATTGATGTGATCCTTACCTTTCGCAGGTATGGGCTCTGGAGTTCTTTCATGTCACGATGTGGCAGCAGCCGGCGGAGCACATCGGGGCATATCCGGCTATGCTCTCCTGGACAAAGCATGCTCGGGAGAAGATAGGTTCTAGGGGGCGCACGACCCTCAAGTACAAGGATTGCCTGTCTTTGACGAGAGCTGAGACAGATGAGGGGATGAGGTTCTACCCTTGGGGCCGCTTCGACGTGGAGCAGTTGAAGGGTGCAGAGAGGTGGACCGTGACGCGGAGGATTTTGAGGGGTTTGACCTGTGACGCGTATTATCTGGGGGAGAGAGTGACGCGCCAGCATGGAGAGGGTGCGCCTCTGATGGCACCGGTGGAGCCTCCCGCCGACATGATGCATCCGAGTGAGAGATCGGAGACCTGGGGTGATTATCGAGGTGGCCAGCACTTCTCGATGTTTGTGGCGATCGAGGAATATTCGAGATTTATCTTGAGGAGGCTGAGGATGCCCCAGGTTCTTGAGAGAGAGGGGTTGGGGGTCGTGCGGTACCCTCGATCGGACTTTTCATATGTCCAGGATGGGGTCAGATTGAGGGTGCAGATTCCTGTCCCTGAGCGGGTTCCACGAGCTTTCCGACCTCGTCCGGATATGAAGGTACGGCTTTTTACTGTTTCTTCTTCTTTCCTTTCGCTTCATCATTTTTTGCATCAATTCTTTCTGACACTTTTGTCTCCGTGCAGTTCCCGGCCGTGGTTGTGGAGAAGCTGCCAAAGCAGGTGATCGGGGCCAAGAGGTTCCTTAGGAGGATGGTTGCCTGTGGGGCTGCTCAGGGTAGAGCGAGACGGGCGCAGCCGGCGCCTGTGGAGCGGGAGACTTCCCCTATTCCTTCCGAGCATTCTACTGAGACTCCTCTTTCTCCTCTCCTAGATCCCGGTATGGAGCTGTCTCCGGACCACGTCATCCTCGGGGATTTGCACGGGCAGGGGCACGTTTCGCACCACGGCGGGTCATCTTCGCACGTCCAGGAATCCGACGAGTTCACGTTTGGATATGACTTCTTTGCGGACCTCGGGTTTCCTTATCGTGGCGTACCGGTTGATCCAGGCGAGCCTCTCTCTGGAGACGAGGATGACGATTACGAGCCCGAGACATTCATGGCTACTGAGGAGGCAGGCCTGTTGGGTTTTATGGGTCCATGCGCAGCGGAATTAAGCATAAAATTAACACAAAACCCAAGACCTAAGATCCGTTCTATACAATTAAATTGAATTGCTATGAGATAGAATTTACCAACCTAAATTGCTTTCCGGTCTTGAGCTATCGAACGGATAATTATGTGATTCGTAATCACAAACTTTTGATCTTCAAATCTTCGAATCTTCAACTCCTTTGGATCTTCAGATTTGATCGAACTCTAGGTCTTTGATTTGTTTGAACAAAATTAAGACCCTCTTTTGGTGATCCACACAAATATGAATGTCGAGAACGATTCTCGGGTTGGGAATTGCTAGATTCCTAAAACTTATGGAAGAATATTGAGAGGACTTTTGATTGTGAATTTCTATTGAAAAATTCGGCTAGACTCTAGGGTTTACAGACTGCATATTTATACTACCTTAGTATTGATATTAGTTTCCTAATCATATTAGGAAACTGTCTGCCAATCCGCATCAGTCTTGTTGTGTCGCACGACCGCAAGTAGCCTATGGGCAAGTTGTGTCGCGCGGTACAATAAGTCACATCAGGAACTCTCAATCATTCTTCCTTTTGTTCAACCAATTCATTCTATTTGTGTGTGACCCAATAGGATTGTATTATGTTGGCAATGAGTCCGATCATATCGACCCTCATAAGACATAAGCGGACTCTAGCAAGCCATTATGTCTACCCAAATAACACAACGTAAGAGTTCACGTTTCCAATGGTACACTTCCATTTCTCCCTTTGTCTCACGATGTTATATTGAACACAAGTCATGGTCCACGTCAACTAGTATTTATTCAATGCTTTCTCGATCTTGAGTATAATGATAGTCCAATCATATTGGGGTGTGGCCACACGCTTTCATCATTATCACTCATCGAGGGGCCCAAGCAAAACATCTCTCTTTCGAGGGACAAATTCCATCTTGACTTATCATCCTTCCCATCATGAATCCGATCATGCCAAAGATAGCCTTTATAGATATCGTGTTAAGATACCGTTTGACTAAAATCAAACATAACTTTCATCATATGTAAGGTCATGATAATCTCAGGTCTAGGGATTAAATGAAGCGACCATATGAGATTTAATTATGACATTTGACCATGACATAAATCTCATACGGGTCAAGTCCAGTCACTTGTTCTCTAACAAGTACCCATAATTTCAATGTGCATCTCTATGCATATAATCATCATATGATTATCCATTGACAATTATACTAATTATTCTCTTAATAATTAGGGACGGAGATTATTACAATAAATATGCAAACTATATAATAATCAAATAATAAACATAAACGATAAAGATGATACATAACGGTTTTCAGTTAAACATAACTAAAGCCTAGGGCATTACACCAACAGTCTCCCACTTGCACTAGGCTCCATTTATGTATCGAATACTCATGGATCTAACATGCCCACCATGCTTTTGCCTATGCGAGGGTCTTTGTAAGTGAATCCCTTATGTCATCATCGGTTGATATTTTGTATATCTTAACGTCTTCTCATTCTTTATGAATTCCTCGAAGAACGTCTAAGTGAGTGTTTGGATCACCGTTGTGATTTTGGTTCCATTGTTTGCACAAATGACACCATAATTATCACAACAAAGTTCCACGGATTAGTGATACTTGGAAAAACACTTGAAGTGTTTCCAAAACACTAAATGAACTTTTGATCCAAACTGCCTCTTTCAGCTACATCATATGTTGCTAAAATATGGCCTTAGTAGTAGAATCAGCTACAATTTCTGCTTGGAACTCTTCCAATCAAAATTGCACCTCTAATAAGCACAAACACAAATCCTAATTGCGATTTTGAAATAACTTTGTCAGTTTGGAAGCTAGCATCTATATAACCCTTACAACAAGATTAACTTCCAACCTTTCATATCCCAAGAACGTATCCTTAGTTCTTTTTAAGTACTTAGGATCATCTTGACTGCCATCCATTGGTTCTCAACAGGATCAGATTGGTATCGACTCATCATGCTTATAGCATACGAGACGTCGAGTCTAGTACAAATCATGGCATACATGACAGATCCAAGTGCCGCAGCATATGGAACTTCATTCATTCCCTTTTGCTCATCAGTTGTCATAAGACAATGAATATTGCTAAGAGAAATACCATGACCCATTGACAAGCTACTCTTCTTAGACTCTTCTAAGAATCTTGTCAATGTGAACACTTTGACTCAAACCAATTTATCCTTCTAGATCCATCTCTATAGATCTTGATGCCAAGGATGTAAGCGGCTTCACCCATATCTTTCATTGAGAAACCTTTCCTTGACCAAGACTTAACAGTCTTAAGTGTCGGAACTTGTTTTTCCAATGAGTAAGATATCATTGTAATAAAACAATAGAAATAATACTACGCTCCCACTGAATTTCATGCATACACAAGGTTCATCTTCGTACTTGATAAAGTCAAACTCTTTGACCAATTCATCAAAACGAAGATTCCAATTTCTTTAAGCTTGCTTCAACCCATCTCATGGATCTTTGCAACATGCATACTTTATTAGAGTTTCTTGGATCGTCAAACTATTCGGGTTGTGTACTATACACATCCTTAATAATCTTTCCATTTAAAGAAAGTCGTTTGACATCCATTTGTCATATCACATAGTCACAATATGCGATAATGGCAATTGAAACTTCTAACAGACTTTGACATTGTAACTGACGAAAAAGGTTTCAACATAGTCAATACTATGAATTAACCTAAATCCCTTTGCTACAATCCTTAGTCATGAAAGTACACACCTTCCCATCCATGTCGGTCTTGAAGACCTTCTTGCATCCCATTAGTTTTTACACCTTCAGGTAGCCCAATCAAGTTCCAAACTTGATTGTCAAACATGGATTGTAATTCGGATTCCATGGTTCCTAACCATTTATCCAAATTAGGAGCGGACATCGCTTCAAGACAGGAAGTAGGATTGTCATTCTCAATGACTTCCACTTTATTACTTTCCGAAACGAGAAATCAATATTTCTTGAGTTCGGATCGTAACCTATCCAATCTACGATGGACTTGTGCATCTTGAATCAGTTTCAAAACTCCTTTGTGAACTTGGTTCTGTCTCTACTCTTGGTTTCATATTATTTTCGGGTTCTTGAACTTCTTTCAAGATTAATTTTACTCCCACTAGATTCTTTATTGAGAAACTATTTCTCAAGAAACAAATCGTGTAGAGCAACAAACATTTTGTTCTCTTTGTGATTGTAAAATCAATATCCGAAAATAACCTTGTCAGATTTGGTGCTAACTTATAAGAGACAAGTCTCTTTACATAAGATTCGCAACCCCAAATCTTCATGAAAAACAAACTAAGTTTTCTTCCATGTCACATCTCATGTGGGGCCTTAGGAACCGATTTAGTAAGGACTCAATTCAGTGTAACCGCATTATTTCTAATGTATATCCTCAAAAGGAAATAGGAAATAGGAAAGTCTGATTGACACATCATCGAACGAACCATGTCCTACAAGGTTCAATTCCTCCTTTCAGACACACCATACAATGTGATGTTCCGGGTGGAGTCAACTTTGAAACGATTTCACAGTTTTGAGATGATTGTCAAACTCTTGGCTCAAATATTCACCACCTCGATCTAATTGAAGTACTTAATAGTTTTACCAAGTTGTTTTGTATATCATCTTGAAATGTTCGAAACATCTCAAACGATTCACCTTTGGACTTCATCGGATAGACATAGTCATATCTAGATAAGTCTTTAGTGAAATATGATGAAATACCGAAATCCTCCCCTAGCAATGCTGCTTAATAGTCCATATACATCTCATGTATAATGACCAATAAGTCACTAGCCCTCTCACTACTTTAGTGTAGGGTGGTTTGGTCGATAATCTCAATAAATAAGATCCAAATTCCTCAAATGATTCATGGTCGTATGAGTCTAAAAGTCCATGTTAATGGAGTTTAGATATATGTTTCTTATTTATTTGACCAAGCCGGCAATGCCATATGAACACTTTGTTCATATTGTTCGGTTTAGATTTCCCATTTATATCATAGATATTTTCAATATTATTTTGTTTCTCATCATCAAGGATATGAAGACCATTTAATGACATATGCATTACAATAAGGCATATTATTAAATAAATATAAAACTTCTTATTGAAAATAAGAAAATTATATCCTTCATCATCCGTTTAAGAAACGGAAATAATACTCCTACTCAAATTCGGAACGTAGTCATACTTATTCAAAACAAGTACTACTTCACAAGGCAAAGTGACTTCATAAGTCCCTTATGGCTAATGTTGCAACTCTTACTCCATTCCCATGCATAGGTTTAATTTAACTTATTTGAGTGGCTTTCTATTCTTTATTCCTTGCACATTTAAACAAATGTGAGATCCAATCCGGTATCATATACCCAAGAACAAGAAGTCGAAAGGAAAATATCTATCATATAGATACTTGAAGTAGTAGCAATCATATTGCCCTTCTTCACCTTTTAGGCCTTCCTAATAAGCCTTGCAACTTTGCTTCCAATGACCAATCTTATTGCATTGGTAGCAAACTGCATCCTTTTGAGACACTTTGGGTTTAGCCTCTTTGGCTTTGCAACTTTTGCCTTAGGTTTAGCAACCTTTGCTTTACCTTCTTTTCCTTCCTTTATGAACCCTTTTCTTGTGTCAACCATTAACACAATTTGCGGATTGCTCCTTCTTTCATCTCATGAATTAAGAGCCTTCACCACAACATATATCTTTTGCCTAGCTTGCACTTGGAACATTTCCCTTTTGCGTTATGCTAGAACAGAAGAATAGTTATCATGTACTCAAGGTTCTTCACAAGAGCCTTTAAACATGATGGCAATTACAAGGCAAGCAATATTGTCAGAATCATCAATATGTTTCTAATGTTGCTTCCTTATTTGCCCTTTGCAACATTTGCAGTGGGTTCAGTAGGAACGGATTCTTCAAGAACGTACACATTTACCCAAGAACCATTCTTTAGGCTTCTGATCCAATTAGAATTAAATGTATCGTTCCTTTCGAACTTTGTCCTTCATAAAGACGAATCGCAATTATCATTATGTAATGCTACTTCTACAACAAAATATACAAATTATATGAGCACATATCAATATCAACACATTTATCATTTAAGAGCAAATAATGTATTTTACAAATACTCCCACTAAATCATACACCTTCCAATGCAAATAAGCATAATATGCATTTAATGGGCTAAGATCCAACTTTAATTTAATCTCAAGTACGCTATGGCGCACCGCTCAAGATTAAACTAATTAGGTAGAAAACATCAATCATATCGTATATGACTCTTAGGATCTTTTATGAGATTTATTTAAGACATCGTATGTCCAAGCATATTTTAATCTCATCTTATGCCTTGGATCCAAAACTATTTTGATAACCCAATTAAGTTCATCCATTTTAAACGTATAGGAACCACCATTTCCTCACCTTGCTCGCAAACGGAATAGAATCAAAGCACCTTGCTATGGCAAGCCCACCCAAAACTATCCGAGTGGTCTCAAGTGTTTTAATCATGAATTGGCATAAAGAACTTAAAAGTTAAATGAAGGTTCTTTAAGGTAGATTATAAGCATATCAGCAAAGATAGTCATAATCATGCACCAGGTAAGTTCCCAGGAAGATAGGTGAGCCACAAGGACTACTTAAGTACCAACTCTTCCTTAGACAGAACTCTCCTAGTCATGCACAATTAGAAATCAACTCTGATTTGGCAACATAATCACTACCTTTTATAAGCAATCAGTTTCCTTTTAAATTTCGCGTAATTATGACTTGTTTCCATAAACAATCATAAAATCCAAAATTTACAATGTCTAAATCTAAACATATTAGGAAACTATGAATCAATGTTTCAACTAAACATCTAATAAAATTCTTAACACTTAAGAACAATTAATTCATGCATCGCAACAATTAATAAAAACATATTTGAATTAATTAAGCATGCATCTTTAAACAATGAATTAATCTAGCATAGCCCTATAAATTTTATTTCCAGAAATTTATAGCATCCAGATTAATACATAAACATATCAGATTGTAAACACATTCACAGATTAGCAGGATTGTTCAACAAACTGATTCTGCCCAGATTGGGCAACTTTTGTCGCGTGACAGAGACAAGCTTTGTCGCATGACACAAGCAGGTTCTGTCGCGTGACACAGTCACTCTTTGTCGCGTGACACAAACATGGTTTGTCGCGTGACACAAGATGACAATTTTCAGATTTCCAGAATTCAATCAATTCTAATCATAAAGCAATTAAATCAAGTAAACAACTTTTACATATTTAATTCTTCACAATCAGAAAACGATTTTCACATTGTTTCACATAAACAATAATAATTCTACCGCATATAAAACATGCAATAAGCATATAAACGATTTATATCTTGATTCTAGCATGTTAATTCAAACTTAACCATACGAACGGGGCTCTGATACCACTGTTGGGTTTTATGGGTCCATGCGCAGCGGAATTAAGCATAAAATTAACACAAAACCCAAGCCCTAAGATCCGTTCTATACAATTAAATTGAATTGCTATGAGATAGAATTTACCAACCTAAATTGCTTTCCGGTCTTGAGCTATCGAACGGATAATTATGTGATTCGTAATCACAAACTTTTGATCTTCAAATCTTCGAATCTTCAACTCCTTTGGATCTTCAGATTTGATCGAACTCTAGGTCTTTGATTTGTTTGAACAAAATTAAGACCCTCTTTTGGTGATCCACACAAATATGAATGTCGAGAACGATTCTCGGGTTGGGAATTGCTAGATTCCTAAAACTTATGGAAGAATATTGAGAGGACTTTTGATTGTGAATTTCTATTGAAAAATTCGGCTAGACTCTAGGGTTTACAGACTGCATATTTATACTACCTTAGTATTGATATTAGTTTCCTAATCATATTAGGAAACTGTCTGCCAATCCGCATCAGTCTTGTTGTGTCGCACGACCGCAAGTAGCCTATGGGCAAGTTGTGTCGCGCGGTATAATAAGTCACATCAGGAACTCTCAATCATTCTTCCTTTTGTTCAACCAATTCATTCTATTTGTGTGTGACCCAATAGGATTGTATTATGTTGGCAATGAGTCCGATCATATCGACCCTCATAAGACATAAGCGGACTCTAGCAAGCCATTATGTCTACCCAAATAACACAACGTAAGAGTTCACGTTTCCAATGGTACACTTCCATTTCTCCCTTTGTCTCACGATGTTATATTGAACACAAGTCATGGTCCACGTCAACTTGTATTTGTACAATGCTTTCTCGATCTTGAGTATAATGATAGTCCAATCATATTGGGGTGTGGCCACACGCTTTCATCATTATCACTCATCGAGGGGCCCAAGCAAAACATCTCTCTTTCGAGGGACAAATTCCATCTTGACTTATCATCCTTCCCATCATGAATCCGATCATGCCAAAGATAGCCTTTATAGATATCGTGTTAAGATACCGTTTGACTAAAATCAAACATAACTTTCATCATATGTAAGGTCATGATAATCTCAGGTCTAGGGACTAAATGAAGCGACCATATGAGATTTAATTATGACATTTGACCATGACATAAATCTCATACGGGTCAAGTCCAGTCACTTGTTCTCTAACAAGTACCCATAATTTCAATGTGCATCTCTATGCATATAATCATCATATGATTATCCATTGACAATTATACTAATTATTCTCTTAATAATTAGGGACGGAGATTATTACAATAAATATGCAAACTATATAATAATCAAATAATAAACATAAACGATAAAGATGATACATAACGGTTTTCAGTTAAACATAACTAAAGCCTAGGGCATTACACCAACAGGGCCCGAGTCGCAAGAGGGACCGGGGGAAAGGGCCATCCACTGAGGATTCTGACTGATGATTTTTGGTTGATTTTGGGACTGTACTTATTTTTACAGATACAGATTTATTTTTCATGCACACATTTTTTTTAGTTTTTCCTTTTTTTTTTTTGGAATGTAATAATCTAGGATTGCTGTTATTTTTTTTTTATCTATTATGAATGCAATGTTGCATGAGCCCTGGTTTTTTTGGTGAAGGTTTTGAGCTGTGAACTATTTGGACAGGCTTTGCACAGGTTTCGAGCGAAATATTCCTTCGTGGTGCAGCAGTTTGAACTGCTGCAGATTTTTTTGATGGTAACATTTTCATCCGCGCGGATGAGACAGGCATCTGACATTGTCATTTAATTTTGCTTCAGATCTGGTTTTCCCCTCTATCAAATTCAAACACCTTCTTCAACTGCCCATTCAAACAGCCATTTTCGAGGAGAAGGAGAGAAAATACATGGAAAAAATTGTGAGCATGAGAAATCCAACCAAATTATCCCAAGACTCTCAAATTTCTTTCTTCAACAAGTTCAAGGAATGGTCCCGGGAGATTATGCACGAGAGGAGGTCATTCTTTGAAGAAAGGTACAAGATACGATGCCTGTGGTCTCTCAAAGAATTGGTTCCGGATTATGATCTTTTGAGGGCTTCTTCTTCATTTTGGGATATTAGAAGGCATGTCTTTTGCTTTTCTTACAATGAAATGGTCCCGAATGTTGAAGAATTTCGGGCTTTGCTTGGCGGTCCCGAGGTGGAGGAGATTGCGATTCCTTTGCCCGGAGGAGCTTCTTTTGTTGACAAGTTGTGCAACCTTCTTCATCTTTCTCTGGAGGAAGCACAAGGTATGATCCGTGGTCCTGATCATTTTGACATTTCTGGTATTCCTGATAGATTTAGGGGCTTAGGCTTGATTGATGATGCCTATTGGGATGCTTTTGCACTCTGCGTGTTTGGTACCTTGTTTATGGTTTACTCTTTTGGGATTTATCATCGGGCTTTGCTGGATGTGGTTGTACACTGCCGTTTGGGCCGGGATGTTGTGCCCTTGATCCTGGGAGAGACCCTTCATGCTCTTGACAGGTTGGCTACCGGGAGGCGGTATATGCACGGGGGCAGCCCGTTTCTCTTGACTATGTGGCTGATGGAGCACCTGGGGGTCCTTCGCGAAACTTCTGATGCGGTGAAACCTTGGACTTTTGCCAGGAGAGGGGTTACTGTGGACCTCGATGATCAGGGTTCATGGGAGTATTGGATGGCTTGTCGCCAAACTACGGATATCAGATGGTTGGTACCTCATTGGCGGGTAGAGACTCGGAGAGTGCTTCAGGATGGGTCTCATGTGGTTATGCTTCCGGGGCTTTCTCAGTCCAGTTTTTACATTCGCTCGGTTCGGGCGGTTTGGCTTGGAGCAGACTCCTTTGGAGGATTTTGAGGACATAGCTACCAGGGTGGTGGCTTCTGCTTTGATGGATGATCCTTCAGTGTTCCCATTTCTTTCCCGAGCATGGAGGTATGACGTCTTTCCTCCTAGGGTTATCCTCAGGCGTCCGGGGCATGTATTTTTGACCACTTGGTACTTGGATTGGTACGAGAGGCACTTGGGGGAGACTCAGGTGGCTATTTTGAGATGGCGTGAGGCCATTGTTGGTGTGGAAGACATGACGGTTTCTGAGAGGAGGAGGGCTGAGGCGAGGGCCAACCCTCATGATAGGAGCGGGGATGCCATGACTGACTACGAGTCTTATGTCAAGAGACAGGAAAGGCGGATTCCTATGTTGTCGGCTCGGCTGCAGGAGATGAGAGACGAGGCTAGGGCTGCTAAGGCCCTGACAGACGCGGGTTTGATAGATCCTGTCCCTACACCAGAGCTTGGTAGGAGGAAGACTGACATTTTTCCCGTGCAGAGGAAGAAGACCCGAAGAGGAGGGAAGAAGAGGGAGAAGCCAAGACGAGTGGCTTGGAGTGACTTTGAGGTTTCCGAGTATCCCTTTCTTGTCGTAAAGCGCATACATTAGTTATTATGTATTTTAGTTTCTTTTAGCAGGTTGTAATTCGTAGGAGTGAACCGAGCTTAGAATCATCAAAAAGTTTTTAACTGTAATGAATATGTGAATTGCTTCAGAGTTTTTCGAAACGCCTTCATGGCTTGATCAATGTATTGATAACAAAGTATGACTTTTATTTGTGTTTTAGACCGAACCCTTTTTCGGCTGCCTACGTTCCCCTTGGACCAAAGGGCTCAGGTCTCCGTAGTTCGACTCATTTAATTTGTTTTTGTTTTTTTTTGGTGCAACCCTGTTTTTTACCTAGGCCGCCCTTTTGGGGTTTTCAACCTAGTTGGGTATTACTCTTTTAGCACTTATTTTTTGAATTTTTTTTGTTGGTTTTTTTTTGTTGTTGTTATTTTTTTGTGCAACCCTGTTTTTTACCTAGGTCGCCCTTTTCGGGTTTTCAACCTAGTTGGGTATTACTCTTTTAGCACTTTTTTTTTATTTTTTTTGTTTTTTTTTTTTTTTTGACTTAGTGTTTTATGCGTAGTATCTTCGCAGCCTTATCGCCATTCACCGGGTGTACAAAAGGATTTCCGTCGAGGTTTGCAAGTTGCATGGCCCCTCCGGAGAAGATCTTCTCGAACAACATATGGCCCGACCTGCACAGCTCCCATTTGCCAAGCGGGTTGATGCGAACCGGGGCTTCTCTTTCAAAACGAGGTCACCTTCCCCGATCTCCCGATGTTTTACTTTCCTATCGAAGGCTCCGGCCATCCTTCCTCGGTAAGCTCGGATATGTTCCATGGCTCTCAATCGGCGTTCATCTAGCAGGCCAATTCATCATGGCAACTCGGAGCCATTCGACCTCGTTGATCCGACTTTCCAACAAGCACTGAGTGAGGGGATTTCTAGCTCGACCGGGAATACGGCTTCCATTCCGTAGGTAAGAGCAAACGGTGTTTCCCCGGTCGCCCTTCTGACGGATGTTCTGTATCCCCAGAGAGCAAGGTGAAGCTTGTCAGGCCAATCTCTGCCTCGGACAGCCATTTTCCGAATGATGTTTTCCAAAGTCTTGTTTGCTGCTTCAACGGCTCCGTTAGTTTGGGGCCTGTAGGGAGATGACTTGTGACGGGTTATTCGAACTCGCTAGCACTCGTCGCATTCCCCTTCAAAGTGGGATCCATTATCTGAGATGATTTCGGCTGGCAACCCGTATCTGCATATGATGTTCTCTTTGATGAAGAGGGCTACTTTCTTTGAATTGAGAACTTTGTAGGACTTGGCTTCGACCCATTTGGTGAAATAATCTACTGCTACCAGGACAAATTCGTGGTCGTTGCTGCCTGACGGTGTGATTTTGCCTATGACATCAATTCCCCAAGTGACGAAAGGCCAAGGGGTCGTCATGCACTATAACTCGTGAGGAGGCAAGTGATTGAGATTCGAGTACCGCTAGCATTTTTCGCAGCTTCTGACGAATTGGATGCAGTCAGTTTCCATGGAGATCCAAAAGTACCCCATTCTCAGTATGACTTGCATTAGAGCCCGAGCATTCATGTGGGGGCCGCAGGTACCACCATGTATTTCTTTTATGAGTTCCGTAGCCTCTTGTTTGCCGATACATCGCAGGAGGGGGCCTTGATAACGCTTTTTGTACAGCATATCTCCCAAAATAACATAGTGGGAGGCGAGTCGCTTCAAGGCCGAGAGGCTTTTTGCCTTGATTCCTTCTTTATATTCCCCATCTTCATTTTTGAAAAAGGCTTCACCGTTCTTCAAGTACTGATAGATCTGGGTATACCAGGGATCATTGGTCAGCTCGGCCTCCTTCTCAATTTCAAAGCAATAAGCGGGGTTTTCTCTTCTCCCGACTCGGAATGGCTTGACAGACTTTCCCTCGGGTATTTCGACGAGAGAGGCTAGTGTTGCCAGAGCGTCTGCGAATCTGTTGCGATCCCTGGGTAAGTAATGAAAGCTGATCTCTTTGAACTGGGTCACTAGCTCTTCCATGTAAGTGTGATACTTCTGCAGACCTGGATCCACGGTCTTCCATTTGTTAGACACTTGGTTGATGATGAGGGCAGAGTCACCGTACACTTCCAATTCTTGGATATTTCTTTCAAGGGCGGCCTCCAACCCGGCTATGCAAGCTTCATATTCAGCGGCATTGGTGGTAACCTCAAAATTCAACTTTATCAAGCTATGGAGTGTGCTCGTCAAGAGGATCGACTGTAAGCATTCCTATCCCATTTCCTCTTTTGTTTGACGTCCCGTCAAAGAAGAGCTGCCAACGATTTTCTCCTTCTAGAGCAAAGATTCCGTCATCGAGGAATTGGTGCTCAGGTCCTCGGGACTCATCACTTGGGAAGTCGGTCAACTGCTCTGCCATTACCTGCCCTTTCACGGATTTTCTTGTCACATAAGTGATGTCGTATTCGGCCACAAAGAACGACCATTTTGCCAACCTCATGGAGATGGAAGGTTTGTCGAACAAATATTTGATGGGATCCAACTTTGAGACCAGATGTATCGGGTGAGACTGCATGTAGTGTTTCAACTTTCCCACTACCCAAACCAGGCCTGCGCAAGTCTTTTCACAAGCAGAGTAATTGAGTTTGCTCCCTTAAAGCTTTCTGCTCACGAAATAGATGGCGTTTTCGACCTTGGATTTTTTCTTCTCTTGAGCTAGCATAGCCCCAATTGCTGTATCCGTGACAGTCAGATATAGCAATAGCGGCTTTTGCTGATGTGGCGGGCAAAGGATCGGGGGATTCACAAGTTATGCCTTGATCTTTTCAAAGGCGAGCTGGCATTCTGGAGTCCATTCTATGCAAACATTTTTCTTCATCAACTTGAAGATTGGCTCGCAGATTGAGGTCAGCTGATTTACAAAGCGGCTTATGTATTGCAGTCTTCCCATGAAGGATTTTACTTCTGTCAGCGTCCGAGGTGGCTTCATTTCGACTATGGCCTTGATCTTCTGAGGATCTACTTCAATTCCTCGTTCCGTCACCATATATCCTAGCACCTTGCCTCGTCTTACACCGAAGGTGCATTTGGCCGGATTAAGCCTCAAACTGTGGTCCCGGAGGCGGCCGAAGAATTTTCTCAAATCAACGAAGTGTTGGCCATTGGATCCTCTGGAATATATTATCATATCGTCCACATAGACCTCAATTTCTTTGTGGATCATGTCATGGAATAAGGTTGTAGCCGCCCTCTGGTAAGTAGCCCCGGCATTCTTCAGTCCGAATGGCATAACAGTGTAGCAATACGTGCCCCAAGGGGTAGTGAAGGCTGTTTTAGCTTGGTCTTCCTCTGCCATCTTGATTTGGTTATAGCCGGCAAAGCCATCAACGAAGGACTTGACCTCATAGTTGGCCGTGGTATCCACTAGCATATCAATGTTTGGCAAGGGGAAATCATATTTTGGACTAGCCTTGTTCAGATCTCTGAAGTCCACGCAGCATCGGACCTTCCCGTTGGCCTTGGTCACTGTTACTATGTTGGAAAGCCATGTCGGATATTCAATCACCTTGATGAACCCCGCTCTGAGCATTTTTTCGATCTCCTCTTTCACCTGTAGAGACCATTCGGGCTTAATTCTTCTCAACTTTTGCTTTACTGGCTTGACTTCCGGGTCGAGCGGTATCCGGTGTTCAACTATGGAAGGGTCGAGGCCTGGCATATCCTTGTAGGACCATGCAAACACATCCACAAATTCTCTTAGCAGCTCAATCAGAGTATCCCTTTCGGTCCCTTCAAAGAAACTACCAATCAAGGCTCTTTAGGCTCTTCTCAGCCTCCCAAGTTCACACTCGTCAAAACCTCTTCGGCGGCTTGGGCTCGATTTTCCTCTTTCCGAACAACCCGCTTAAAGATTTCTTTAATATATTGTTCATTTAATGTGTCTCGCTTTCTAATGAATCATTATTAACTCGTTTTCTGTGTTATTAGTTAATTTATCATTAGTTAGAGTGGCAATCAGGGGATACTCAGAAAGGTCCGTCATTTCATTAAGAACAAAGGGGAATACAGCATTGGCTACAACTTCGTAGTCTTCAGGCGTAAGGCCATCGGACGACTCGAGAGACTCGAACTCAATAATGAGAGACTCGGAGGACTTTACATAGGTTGACACAAGGGGACGGGGGACCAATCCAAGCTTGGTGATCATTTCCTCCTTGGTTGCGGCCGGACCCGAGAGGATTTCCCAATTTTTTAGTGGCATCACTGTCAGGGGCCTCATGACTCGGGAATTGCATTGTTCCAGTCCTCCTTCCTCGATCATTGCTATCATCTCTTTGACTGAACCAAAATCGATCAGATCTGGCACCTGGGCCTCTTCTCCGAATACTTGTTGCATAACGGGACCGTCCCAATCATCTGAAGGGAATTCTGTAACTTTGGCTTTCGGCACGGTCAGCTCAAACTCAGGCTTTGGGTCCTCTTGGACAGTCGGGACCACAGTGGCAAGCTTGATAACTTCCTCATCGGGACTGGTGCCATTCTCAAAATTGAGCATATGAATGTAAGGATCTGCTTGCGGATACGCTGCATCCTTGACCCCGGAGAGTCCTGATTTGTTGTCGTTTGGTTGCTCAATCCAGATATAAGGGCATCTTGAACCTTGCTGTGCTGCTGGAGCTGCTAAGAAAACCTCATGCCCCATACTCGAGAGGAAGGGTTTGGTGGGTAATCCCTCTTGTAAGACATCCCACACAACTATCATGCATTCAATACGAGTATGACGGTGCTCGTTGACTTTTATCACAAAGATTTCCTTGCATGGCTGGGCCAGAGAGTTGACTTGAAGAATGCTGATAAATCTTCGATTGGGGACTGGGGGTTTATGTGCCTGCATCATGGCAATGCTCAGTGTTTCATTCCAGTCTGCCCCCAAGTGTTGGAAACGACAATTGAACTTGATGTATCGGACTGCTTCAGGGTCTGCCTGTTCAAGTATGCTGACATAGTTAGCATCACTAGACTCTGAGGGATTCTGATGAGACTTGCCCCGATGGTCCCTTGGTTGATTTGAAGGAGGTAGCCCCGCCTTGGCCGCGGCACGCTGATCGTCGTCTCGACTTCGTTCCCTATGAGGAAACTGTCCCCTCGGATGACTTTGAGATCTCCCTGATGGTTAATGAACTTGACGCATTGATGGAGAGTGGAAGCTATAGCTTTCATGTGATGTAGCCAAGGGCGTCCCAACAGAGCTGTGAATTCAGACCGAATATCCATTACATGGAATTTTGCTGGCACCATTTAGGTTTCGAACCAGAGCTCCAGAGTCACCGTCCCCATGATAGGATGAGACGTGCCGTCGTAGGCTTTGACAGTCTAGATAGATGGGATCATGTGCCTTTCATTGATGCGTAGGGCCCGCATAATACTGAGGGGAAGGACGTTAAAGGCTGATCCGTTGTCCACCAATACCCCGGGGAGTGATATGGTGTTGAGCCGAAGAGTGATGTATAGGGCTTCATTGTGCCCGGAGGCGTCTCTTGGCAGGTCTTCGTCGCAGAAGGTGATCATACTACCATATATCAGTGGATCATAGATTTGGTCTCTATCCGGAGAAGGAGAGTCATCAAGCCATCCGTTCCATGTCTTTCTCTTGGGAGGTAAAGCTTTTGCTGAGGCTTCAAGGCTGTGTTGAGGCTGTTTGTGGAGGTTGCTACCCTTGGCCAGCACATTGATTGAGTGCGAGTGCCAGACTGGCTTTGATCTTTCTTTGCCGGTACGTGCTCGGAAGTTGGACAAGTTGAACCTTGGCCGATTCCGCAGGGGATTAGGCTTCTGGCTGGCAGTGAAATTACCAAGATCTGAGGTGCTCTTGTGTCCCAAGGTCTGAACTCTGTTGTCAGCAGGACTTTTTGGCCTTCTAACCCTTGTTTGTTCTAGAGCGGCATGGCCTGGAGGAAGGGAGGACTGGCTGGAGTAGAGTACGTAGTAATCGAATCTTCCGGATGGCTCTCCGAGTGTACCCACACTGGTATCACCGGCTTCGAACCTTTCCTTCAATTTCTGTTGGGAGGAAGCTTTCTTCTTCTTAAGTGGGCGGTCCTCGCTTATCCAATCTTGATAGTCCCTTTCGAGGCAGTCGCAGATATCCCACCAAATGTGCTCGGCAACTGGTGGTGAATTTGGGACCTCGGGTTGAGCTGTGCTAGAATGACTACGAGCCGAACCGGGCCTGGGAGATTTACCGTTGGGCTCACCAGAAGCAAATGGTTGGATTCCCGCCGAGTAATGAGGGGCAACAGCACATATTTGTCCTTTAGGGAGCCCCGCCATTGGGATTGCCAATGTTTCGAAATGACGTGTGGCTTCTTCGATCCAGGCCTGTTGTTTATTCTGACGTTCCTCAAGAGCCCTGATGGCTAACCACATTTCCTCCGTTGTTCCCCAATCTTCATTCTCTCTACTGATGTTTGCAGGACCGGTATCATCTTGAGAGGGGACGCCCGACGGCTGCTGAGGCATACCGAACTGATCCATCCTTGACTGCTGTTGGAATGGTGGAGCTTTGAACTTCTGTTTAGGAGCTAGCTGACCTGTAAGTCGACGAGCGGGAGTTCCTGCGATGGTGGCGTAGGAAGCCGAGGGTGGTATCCCGGGACGACTGAGAGTGGGAGTAGGACTTTCTTCATTCTTTATGGTGAAAGTGTCATCGGGATTGAGGCTGACAGCCAAACCATGGCTCCTGATGGCTTCCATAAGGCTATTAATCTGTGCTTCCTGTCGCAATCTCATCTGTTCTACCAGCCGGATCCAATGTTGATCTGTCTGAGGGATCCCGGGGGGCGGAGTGATGTTGTCCCCATCATTACCAGCTGATGCAGACATTCTGAAACCCGGAGTCGGAACAAATGGTGAAGCTGATGATGCGCTTGACTCTTCCTAACTGATCAAACGGTGACCCGGTGCCCGAAACCAAGCTTTGTGAGGAGCTGCGGGGGGAAAGACACGAGGGTTCAGATATTTGGGAGTGAAGGGAGGTAGGTGTTTGGGCTTAGGGCTCATGCAACATACAGTTATTTGTTCTTGTTTACTTAAAACGTATTTTATTAACCTAATCGGTTGGAAAAGATTGCTCTTCTTTTTCGCAAACTACTCTGATTCCTGGATCAGTGGGCCCCATCACTACGCCTGCGGACCCTAAACCTGTAACCTCGAACAAGGGTTCCGTAGGGCAAGCGGGTCCCATCGACCGAAAAGAAAAACGATCCTAAAGTCTGGCGGGTAATCTAGTCTTAACGAGCATTCGATGTAAATTACGGACAAAGCTGACGTCAAAGGTCAAGATTCATGTCCGGAGGGCTCGACGAAAAGTCGGCATGGCTCGGACTGATGAACGTCCATAATTGATCTTGACCTGTCGTTAGTTAGGCCGTAATTAGACATGGAATAATCATTAATCCTTGATGACTCAGTGTCATGCCGGGAGTCGGTGCATAAGTTGTGCCAATCAAAGTCAAAGTCAAGGCGCCAGTCAATATCTGGTCAAAGTTTGCGGCGGAAAACCGGCATGACTTCGACTGATTAGGGTCCCCGAAAGATATTGACTTGGTATGCCGACTAAGGCTTGAAAGGAAAGGTGTATACACAGACCGAGCATGACACGGACCAGACTAAAAACCAACCGGGTCTCGGATAAAGTGTGTCACGGACAAGTGCATGGTCGACACGAGGCTCCATGGGATGTTTGGGTAGTCCCGTGCTCGCACCGAGAGGCGTAATAAGGCCAAACGGGCTGCTACTGGGATTTCCCCAGGTTAAGGACGTAGTGTGCAGTGTAAGGCCAAGTGCGCGTAGTGTGCAAAGCGATCTATCTTCTTTCTGAGTAAAATAGAAATTTTTATGTGTCTTAAAGAGGATGATGCATGCAAAAAATGATTTTTTTTTTTTTGAAAATCTTTTTTTTTTGAAAATCTTTTTTTTTAAAATTTTTTTTTTTGAATTTTTTTTTTTGAAAAAAAAAAAATTTTTTGAATTTTTTTTTTTGAAATTTTTTTTTTGAAAGCAAATAACACATAAGCACATAAGCACGAAAATTCAAAATGTTAGGAAAATGATTTCGACAGTCAAAATACCGATTTTTCCGGGACAGTCAAAACAACACGAAATGTGCAAACATACACACACACAGTACAAATGGTTTCAAATGCCGGGACGAAAGTTTGACCCACAAAAGCTTTTCTTTTTTTTTTTTTGAAAAGATTTTTTTTTTTTAAAAAGATAAAGCTCATTTTTATGTCCCCAGCGGAGTCGCCAACTGTGATGATGTCAACCCGATTTTTCCTTTCTTTTTGAAAATCAAAACAGAGACGGAGTCGCCATGCCATTTTTGTTTTAAGGGCCAAAACTTTGAAAAATGCCCGAGATTAGAGATTTGAGTTTGGAGGTCACGTTACACGCCGGGAAGAACGTTAGGGTTCACCCAGATTGCCTCGTAAAACGAGTCTTCCTAATTTGAAACCATTTGTGTGTGTGTGTGTGTGTGTTTTGGTTGAAATAAATGTAAAATGAGAAATTTAAAAATTGAGAACTCTTTATTAGACCTTAAACAAGTCCCATGATTTTTGGTATGATTTTAGGGTTGAATTTTGGTACTCAAAAGACTCCTTGAAGTTGAAAATCAATTCTGCCAGAATGAAAAAGACAGTGGACACTTGATTTTAAAATGAATTTAAGAGCTTTAAAGCTTCAAAATATGGGGAAAGTCCGAGAATGAAAGTTGTTCAAAACATCTTAAATAAGATGAATGCAAAAGACTTTTCCATTTGGAGATGATTTGATGGACCAAAACCTTCTGGAAATCACAGATGTGAAATCTGGGTTTCCAGAGACTGCTAAACTGACCTTTGGAAAGTAATTTGAAAAAGGGAGTTAGACTCACGAAATAAATAAAGTAAAAATATGTATGGAATTTTACGGATGTTGGCTACAAAAAGTATTTTGTAGTCAACACCCAATTTCAAGTTCTTCTGTGTCCAAAAAATTAGACAATGGACTGAGGTCTTAGAACAATGCTACTGGACAGCAAGATGTTCTTGAAGGAAAATGTGATTTTAAAGGGGGTTTTGCATCCATGCTTGTCCCCATTTCCTTAGGCTTTGATTAGTGATCACTAGACATTTTAGTGGTGATCTACTATATCAAACCATCCTTAGGGTACATTAGGACTTTAAGCATTTCATTTGCTTGGGAAGGGGAATTTTAACCTTTGAAAGAAAGATTTTTGTTGTGAAAATGGATTTTGGAAAACACTTTTGAGTGAATGATTTTGAGGAAGAACACTTTTAAGTGAGTAAGAAGTAATTTGGACCTTTTAAATGGTCATCCATGGAAATTTATTCCAAGGTGACTACATTTTTAGGTCAAGCAAAGATGAACAACAAACAAGTTGATGAACAAACTACATTTTTGAAGTTTGAAATGCATGCATGGATGAAGGAGTTTAGGGTAAGGAGAAGGAGGGTTTACCAATCTTCTTTGTGTTTGTGTTTGAGACTTGAATTTTGTGACGACCCCAACCCTAGGCACTCATTTTAAATATTAAATTATATGCTTTTAATATTTATGTTAGCTTTATGTGTTCAATTATGTCTTTAAATTCTTAATTTAAGATAAATTGGGTGAGAAGTGAATTTAGAATCTTTTGAGAATTTATTGGTTATTAAATAAAGAAATTTGGGGAAATAAAATAAATGAAAATTTAATAAATAGATAAATATTTGAGGAGGTTAAAATGGGTAGAATAAATAATTAGGGGGAATGGTTGTATTATTTATGTGAAAGCCTTAGTTAGATATTTGTTGGAGGGGGGCCAAAATGTCTTGCTCTTCCCTCCTCTTGCCAAGTGTCACCCTCCATCCCCTCCTCTTACTTCCTCCTCCCTTCCCCATCATTTCTCATACTTCATCTAGAGAAAACATTTGAACTCCATGGAAGCTCCCAACACCAAGCTTTGAAGCCAAACCATTCCTCCACCAAATTCAAGTCTAAGGGTATTTTTGAGTTGGGATCATCTAGGGGATCAAACCAAGCTAAGAAGATCTACATTCTATTCTAAAAACCTAAAGTGAGTTGTTATGATTCCCTTCTTCTACTTGTTCATGAGCTCTTTAAATGTTGTTCTTGTCCTTATGATGTTAATTTCATGCTTTGGAAACCTTAATGGAAGTTGGATGATTGGAAAATGACATTTGTTGAAGTTAGGGTTCAATGAAGATAATCAAAAAGGTTTGAAATGGGTGGAAGTTGTAATGATAAATGATCTAGGGTTTCTTGGTTTTGAGTTTACATGTTTTGTATGAGACTTGGTAAGGTTAAGGTATCCTTTGGTGTTCTTGAAATAAGCAATGGTAGAAGGAAAGGAGAACTAGGTTTAAAAGGGGTTAAAATCTGAATTGGGCTGGAAGGAGGCTTGGGCGGTCGCCCATGGGGGGCTGAGCGGCCGCCCATCATGGCAGTAGCTCACCATTCCTTTGAAAATCCACTTGGGCGGTCGCTCAAGTGGTGAGGGCGGTCGCCCAAGTGGTAAGGGCGGTCGCCCATGACCCCTGAACCTTCCCAGTTTCCGTTCTTGCTGATTTTACCAATAACCTCGTGGCATAACTCCCAACCATTTATATTAGTAGAACCTAACCCAACCCGGATATAAATTAATCCTTTTTAACCTAGGTTAGAGTGGGATACCTTGGCTAGGCCATGACTTCTTATTTGGTCAAAATGGAATTGTGGGAGTAGTTAAATATGGTTCGGAGAATGGTCCAAACTTGGGAAGTAGGTCTTGCCCCTTTTATTAAGATTTTTCAAGGTTGAGTAATGACTTCGTAAGGATTGGTTTATGGTACTTGGTGACTTTACTTGCTCCCATACCCTTGGTAGTTAGCTTGAATAAAGTTAAAAACTATAGGCTACACTATTGTGTTAAGTGTATATATATCATTGTAACATGGTTATCCCAATTGTGGAATTATTGATTTTGTGAATACTTTGACGTTTCAAGGATGGACTATTTGGCCTATTGTTATATTGTATCCCACTTGTGGATTATCCGACACGTTGATTTCATTGTATCCGGTGTGGATTATGTGGTTATATTGCTACCTTAATTGAACTCATATTCATTGGTGATTTTATGCATAGTGTATTAAATGGTTGTTGCACTATGGTATTGTTTTAGCATGAGTATACTTTACCATGTTGTTATATTATTATCCCGTTTTGTGGATTTATTTCAAGTATCTATTATGTGCTTGAACGTGTTTATATTCGGGTGGGTATGATGGAATTCAATCAATTATTGATTTGTTCTATAAGTGATTGAAGGTTCATCATACCGGTGACCCTTCCCCTCCGTGGCCACAGAGTGGGCCGCGCAAGCTACCGTATTGAGCAATAAGGAGCCCTTACATCCGCGATTTGGTGATTAGGTGGAATGCTCGTATGAAGCTAAGCTTTACAAGAGCGATGATAGTATATGATACTCTAATTTAAGGGTCATATATGTATCCCATTTTCTTATATGGATCTACGGGGTATGAGACCTATAAGCGGTGAATGTGCATGGGGCAATTCACCAAAGAGTGGAGTTTTACTCCCACGTTGTACGACTTATTGTTCGGGACGGGAAAGGTAAAATGAGGTAACGTAAGGTGTTTACCGCTTTAATAATGTGCTATGTGAAACCATGCTATGTGTTGCATCTTACTTGGCATATTGTGCATTCATAATAGCTTCTTTGAGATTTATTCTCACCCCTCTCCCTTTAATGTTTTAGATTTCGAGACAGGTGACCCGAACCAGTGAGGTCGGGGATATCATTGTGGACTTTTGCTTTTGGGGCTTGTCAGGTTAAGTATAGGAGTTGGTTATTAGGAGTATTTATTAAGTATTCCACTTTTATAATTTGTATGGAAACACTTTTGTTAAACAATGTTAATCAGGGTTTTTGTGTAATTGATCAGATTTTGGTTTATTAAAGTTGTAGTTGGATTTCCTTTAAGTAGGGATATTATCAATTGATTTTAATTTGGAAGTTTGAAAAGTGGTATTCTTTTAAAGGCAAATAAATGTTTTACAAACTAAGATGGTTTTTCTTAGATTGAGCCTCTCCAGCTCGGGACACGCGTTAGGTTCCGGGTTGGGGTGCTCACAGTTGGTATCAGAGCTTAGTTTAGAGGTCAAGGGTAGATGTCTAAACTAAGGGGGAATGTGTGGAAATTGACGCCGAGTGTTTAATGCAGGAGTTTGTTCTAATGGCCGGAAGCAAGGATGATCAGCGAAAGGTTCTAGAAAATGAAGGAGATATGGGTATAGGTGGAATTCAGAATGAAGAGATGGTGAAATTATTCAGGATGTTTGTACAGAATATGGAGACTAGAGGATTAGTTCCGAATCAACCAGAGGGATGTCAAAGTGATGGATTGGAAAGATTTGTGAAGATGAACCCACCGAGCTTTAACGGAGATCCGAATCCGTTAAAGGCAGAAAAATGGTTAGCAGAAATGAATAGGATTTTTGAGGTTATAGGAAGTCCCAACGAAGAGAAAGTTAGGTATGCCGTTTTCAAACTTGAAGGTCCAGCTGATCAGTGGTGGCAGAATTTGAAAGGAAATTGGGGGCGGGATCATACGCCTTAGACTTGGGATAATTTCACCAAACAGTTCGAGGATTATTTCATTTCGATGGTTACAAGGGACAAGAAGGAGATCGAATTCTTAGGACTAGAACAAGGGATCATGACGGTGAATCAGTATGTAATCAGGTTTGAGGAATTAGCTAGAAGTTGCCCTCATTTGGTATCGTATGAGGCGAAAAGAGTTCATAGGTTTATGAAAGGTTTGAGGATTGAGTTTAGGAAGAAATTAGTGATTGATAGCTTCACCAATTATCAGACAGTCTTAGAGAGAGCTTATAAGATCGAGAAAAGCATTGAGGAAAATAGTGGAAAATCGGAAGGTGGGATTGGAGATAAGCCAAAGTATCTAGGACAAGGATCCAAAATCATTAGAGATCAGCCAAGGGCTTTGACTTTAGGAAGTGTGAGAGAGGAACTTGTGGTAGCTTCTTCGTCTAGGCCAATACCCAAACAGTATGGGATGATTTGTAAATATTGCAAGAAGATGGGTCATTCTGAAGACAGGTGTTGGAGTAAGCAAGGAAAATGATTGAATTGTGGAGAAATTGGGCACTACAGGAAAAATTGTCCTGTATTTCGTCAGAGGTTAGCTTCGGGTGCCGGTCAAAGGGGGCAAAGAGGTGGTACCAAAAGAGATAAGAAAGGGAAACCAATAGAGAAGGTCCAAGGTCAAGTATGTGTTTCGGGTCCAAGAGAGATAGATCCCCCAGAGGTCCCTAGAGGTATATTCCCTGACTCAGAATTTAAGGGTCATATTTTATAGATCCTGTTTCATATCATTATGTGTGGCATACATTGCTTGAGATTTTATTTTATTGTTAGAGGATTCTGCTCTTATGAGAGAATACCTCGAACCTCCTGTGGTTTACCACGATAGTGATGTGGTTATGGCTGAGCATGTATTGCCAGTTGATTTGGTATGATTATTAATTTATGATTTTTAGATGTACATGACCTGGAGGGTTAAGTAGTTGTTGTGTAATGGTAGACTATCATAATAAGTGAGTCTCCTTTTTCTATGCCTAAATTACTTATATTGGTATTTGATATAGGTAAACCTAATGTGAAATTCTTGTTATATATGGGTATTCAAGGTGAAAATTTTGAATTAAGATGTGAATGGTAATTAGTATATGTTAGACTTGCATAAGAAGTCTTTTCAAAATTTTATGTGCTAGTTGTGAGTAAATGGTAAATGTGCTCCCGTCGGTATATTTCATGTGTTGGTTCTGAGTATGATAAGCAAAATTTTAAACCCTTATTTTGATGACTTTAGGGTAATTAGAATTGATGATCTCCTTGTTAAATAAAGTTCCGGGAAGATCATGAAAATCATTTGAGAGTTGGGTTAATTATTCCTTGTGAGGAGTCCTTGTATGCAAAGTTTAGCTAGTGTGAGTTGGCTCGAGAGGATTCCAAAATTTGGGTTCTATAGTCTTAAACTCGGATGTTACCAAGGATCTTGTGAGGATTGAGTCCGTGATCTTTGAGTTAGCAAGTGCTACCGAAGAAATTTAAGGAACTCTTAAGAATTGTAAAGTCGTTGCTTTGGTTGACACTAAAAGACGCATAATTGGTGTAGGATGTAATAGGGATGAATCATATTAATAGAAATGGATAATCGATTAGTTATAGACCCGATCCTTACCTTACCTTGTTGATGTGAGGATCTTGTGAAATTTTAAGTGTGTACTAAAGGAAGATTAGGGTGTAGTGTTATGCAAAGTGGGAAAGTGATAGCGTATGTTTCGAGGGAGTTAACTTTGATAGAGCGGAATTTTCTTATCATTTGTCGAGAGTGGTTACAATGGTTTGTGTGATTTAAATGGAATCTTATCTTTTGGAAGCTCCCTTTTTGGGGTTAGTTACCGACCCTAAGAGTTGGAGGATTTAGTTAGTCGAAAGGAAGAGATTTGAAGACTATCCAGATTCTGGAAGAATAGGTTGTGTTGTGTTACGGATTTCCCTTCGACTTGAGAAGTTTAATTAACCTTAGCGAGTTTGCGTATAATAGGCAAGTTCTCATTCTAGCATTGAGGTAAAACCGTATGAGGCGTGGTTCGGGAAGAAAATATCGATCTCCAAGTTGTTGGGGTGAGGTTAGTGAAGCAAGGCCTAAGGTAATTTAGCGCCAAAGTTTGTTAATCCATTTGAAGTTTTAGAAAAGGTTGGTGATTTGACTTATAGACCGACTTGGAGCAAATTTATAGAGTATTTGAAGTTTTAAATGTAATATCGTAATGTATGGTGACATAAGTTGTAGTACTTTTTTTATTTAATTATACTTTCTTTGAGGTCGTGAAAATTCGGGTTAGTGATAATTGTATGGTATTCTTGCAATACTAAGTTGTAATATCGTATTATTAATGAAATTAGAAATCTTGGAAATAATCATAGCATTGATGAGACTAATTGGGAATTGAAGTCTTAGAGTATTCGGGTTGTGAAAATGTATAGTAGAATCATGCCATTAAGAAATCTAATTGAAATTATTAAGTTAGAATGTGTGGAAGGTAACATTTGCTATTTGATCCTTTAGGAAGGTGACAGTCAAATTCGGGACGAATTTTCTTTAAGGGGGAGTGAGTGTGACGACCCCAACCCTAGGCACTCATTTTAAATATTAAATTATATGCTTTTAATATTTATGTTAGCTTTATGTGTTCAATTATGTCTTTAAATTCTTAATTTAAGATAAATTGGGTGAGAAGTGAATTTAGAATCTTTTGAGAATTTATTGGTTATTAAATAAAGAAATTTGGGGAAATAAAATAAATGAAAATTTAATAAATAGATAAATATTTGAGGAGATTAAAATGGGTAGAATAAATAATTAGGGGGAATGGTTGTATTATTTATGTGAAAGCCTTAGTTAGATATTTGTTGGAGGGGGGCCAAAATGTCTTGCTCTTCCCTCCTCTTGCCAAGTGTCACCCTCCATCCCCTCCTCTTACTTCCTCCTCCCTTCCCCATCATTTCTCATACTTCATCTAGAGAAAACATTTGAACTCCATGGAAGCTCCCAACACCAAGCTTTGAAGCCAAACCATTCCTCCACCAAATTCAAGTCTAAGGGTATTTTTGAGTTGGGATCATCTAGGGGATCAAACCAAGCTAAGAAGATCTACATTCTATTCTAAAAACCTAAAGTGAGTTGTTATGATTCCCTTCTTCTACTTGTTCATGAGCTCTTTAAATGTTGTTCTTGTCCTTATGATGTTGATTTCATGCTTTGGAAACCTTAATAGAAGTTGGATGATTGGAAAATGACATTTGTTGAAGTTAGGGTTCAATGAAGATAATCAAAAAGGTTTGAAATGGGTGGAAGTTGTAATGATAAATGATCTAGGGTTTCTTGGTTTTGAGTTTACATGTTTTGTATGAGACTTGGTAAGGTTAAGGTATCCTTTGGTGTTCTTGAAATAAGCAATGGTAGAAGGAAAGGAGAACTAGGTTTAAAAGGGGTTAAAATCTGAATTGGGCTGGAAGGAGGCTTGGGCGGTCGCCCATGGGGGGCTGAGCGGCCGCCCATCATGGCAGTAGCTCACCATTCCTTTGAAAATCCACTTGGGCGGTCGCCCAAGTGGTGAGGGCGGTCGCCCAAGTGGTAAGGGCGGTCGCCCATGACCCCTGAACCTTCCCAGTTTCCGTTCTTGCTGATTTTACCAATAACCTCGTGGCATAACTCCCAACCATTTATATTAGTAGAACCTAACCCAACCCGGATATAAATTAATCCTTTTTAACCTAGGTTAGAGTGGGATACCTTGGCTAGGCCATGACTTCTTATTTGGTCAAAATGGAATTGTGGGAGTAGTTAAATATGGTTCGGAGAATGGTCCAAACTTGGGAAGTAGGTCTTGCCCCTTTTATTAAGATTTTTCAAGGTTGAGTAATGACTTCGTAAGGATTGGTTTATGGTACTTGGTGACTTTACTTGCTCCCATACCCTTGGTAGTTAGCTTGAATAAAGTTAAAAACTATAGGCTACACTATTGTGTTAAGTGTATATGTATCATTGTAACATGGTTATCCCAATTGTGGAATTATTGATTTTGTGAATACTTTGACGTTTCAAGGATGGACTATTTGGCCTATTGTTATATTGTATCCCACTTGTGGATTATCTGACACGTTGATTTCATTGTATCCCGGTGTGGATTATGTGGTTATATTGCTACCTTAATTGAACTCATATTCATTGGTGATTTTATGCATAGTGTATTAAATGGTTGTTGCACTATGGTATTGTTTTAGCATGAGTATACTTTACCATGTTGTTATATTATTATCCCGTTTTGTGGATTTATTTCAAGTATCTATTATATGCTTGAACGTGTTTATATTCGGGTGGGTATGATGGAATTCAATCAATTATTGATTTGTTCTATAAGTGATTGAAGGTTCATCATACCGGTGACCCTTCCCCCTCTGTGGCCACAGAGTGGGGCTGTGCAAGCTACTGTATTGAGCAATAAGGAGCCCTTACATACTGCTGCAATTTGGTGATTAGGTGGAATGCTCTGTATGAAGCTAAGCTTTACAGTAGCGATGATAGTATATGATACTCTAATTTAAGGGTCATATATGTATCCCATTTTCTTATATGGATCTCTGGGGTATGAGACCTATAAGCGGTGAATGTGCAAGGGGGCAATTCACCAAAGAGTGGAGTTTTACTCCCACGTTGTACGACTTATTGTTCAGACGGGAAAGGTAAAATGAGGTAACGTAAGGTGTTTACCGCTTTAATAATGTGCTATGTGAAACCATGCTATGTGTTGCATCTTACTTGGCATATTGCTGCATTCATAATAGCTTGCTGAGATTTATTCTCACCCCTCTCCCTTTAATGTTTTAGATTTCGAGACAGGTGACCCGAACCAAATGAGGCCTGGGATATCATTGTGGACTTTTGCTTTTGGGGCTTGTCGGGTTAAGTATAGGAGTTGGTTATTAGGAGTATTTATTAAGTATTCCACTTTTATAATTTGTATGGAAACACTTTTGTTAAACAATGTTAATCGGCGTTTTGTGTAATTGATCGATTTTGGTTTATTAAAGTTGTAGTTGGATTTCCTTTAAGTAGGGATATTATCAATTGATTTTTAATTTGGAAGTTTGAAAAGTGGTATTCTTTTAAAGGCAAATAAATGTTTTAAAAACTAAGATGGTTTTCTTAGATTGAGCCTCTCCAGCTCGGGACACGCGTTAGGTTCCGGGTTGGGGTGCTCACAGTTGGTATCAGAGCTTAGTTTAGAGGTCAAGGGTAGATGTCTAAACTAAGGGGGAATGTGTGGAAATTGACGCCGAGTGTTTAATGCAGGAGTTTGTTCTAATGGCCTAAGCAAGGATGATCACGAAAGGTTCTAGAAAATGAAGGAAATATGGGTATAGGTGGAATTCAGAATGAAGAGATGGTGAAATTATTCAGGATGTTTGTACAGAATATGGAGACTAGAGGATTAGTTCCGAATCAACCAGAGGGATGTCAAAGTGATGGATTGGAAAGATTTGTGAAGATGAACCCACCGAGCTTTAACGGAGATCCGAATCCGTTAAAGGCAGAAAAATGGTTAGCAGAAATGAATAGGATTTTTGAGGTTATAGGAAGTCCCAACGAAGAGAAAGTTAGGTATGCCGTTTTCAAACTTGAAGGTCCAGCTGATCAGTGGTGGCAGAATTTGAAAGGAAATTGGGGGCGGGATCATACGCCTCAGACTTGGGATAATTTCACCAAACAGTTCGAGGATTATTTCATTTCGATGGTTACAAGGGACAAGAAGGAGATCGAATTCTTAGGACTAGAACAAGGGATCAAGACGGTGAATCAGTATGTAATCAGGTTTGAGGAATTAGCTAGAATTTGCCCTCATTTGGTATCGTATGAGGCGAAAAGAGTTCATAGGTTTATGAAAGGTTTGAGGATTGAGTTTAGGAAGAAATTAGTGATTGATAGCTTCACCAATTATCAGACAGTCTTAGAGAGAGCTTATAAGATCGAGAAAAGCATTGAGGAAAATAGTGGAAAATCGGAAGGTGGGATTGGAGATAAGCCAAAGTATCTAGGACAAGGATCCAAAATCATTAGAGATCAGCCAAGGGCTTTGACTTTAGGAAGTGTGAGAGAGGAACTTGTGGTAGCTTCTTCGTCTAGGCCAATACCCAAACAGTATGGGATGATTTGTAAATATTGCAAGAAGATGGGTCATTCTGAAGACAGGTGTTGGAGTAAGCAAGGAAAATGATTGAATTGTGGAGAAATTGGACACTACAGGAAAAATTGTCCTGTATTTCGTCAGAGGTTAGCTTCTGGGTGCCTGGCCAAAGTGGGGCAAAGAGGTGGTACCAAAAGAGATAAGAAAAGGGAAACCAATAGAGAAGGTCCAAGGTCAAGTATGTGTTTCTGGGTCCAAGAGAGATAGATCCCCGCAGGTCCCTAGAGGTATATTCCTGACTCGTAATTTAAGGGTCATATTTTATAGATCCTGTTTCATATCATTATGTGTGGCATACATTGCTTGAGATTTTATTTTATTGTTAGAGAGGATTCTCGCTCTTATGAGAGAATACCTCGAACCTCCTGTGGTTTACCACGATAGTGATGTGGTTATGGCTGAGCATGTATTGCCAGTTGATTTGGTATGATTATTAATTTATGATTTTTAGATGTACATGACCTGGAGGGTTAAGTAGTTGTTGTGTAATGGTAGACTATCATAATAAGTGAGTCTCCTTTTTCTATGCCTAAATTACTTATATTGGTATTTGATATAGGTAAACCTAATGTGAAATTCTTGTTATATATGGGTATTCAAGGTGAAAATTTTGAATTAAGATGTGAATGGTAATTAGTATATGTTAGACTTGCATAAGAAGTCTTTTCAAAATTTTATGTGCTAGTTGTGAGTAAATGGTAAATGTGCTCCCGTCGGTATATTTCATGTGTTGGTTCTGAGTATGATAAGCAAAATTTTAAACCCTTATTTTGATGACTTTAGGGTAATTAGAATTGATGATCTCCTTGTTAAATAAAGTTCCGGGAAGATCATGAAAATCATTTGAGAGTTGGGTTAATTATTCCTTGTGAGGAGTCCTTGTATGCAAAGTTTAGCTAGTGTGAGTTGGCTCGAGAGGATTCCAAAATTTGGGTTCTATAGTCTTAAACTCGGATGTTACCAAGGATCTTGTGAGGATTGAGTCCGTGATCTTTGAGTTAGCAAGTGCTACCGAAGAAATTTAAGGAACTCTTAAGAATTGTAAAGTCGTTGCTTTGGTTGACACTAAAAGACGCATAATTGGTGTAGGATGTAATAGGGATGAATCATATTAATAGAAATGGATAATCGATTAGTTATAGACCCGATCCTTACCTTACCTTGTGGATGTGAGGATCTTGTGAAATTTTAAGTGTGTACTAAAGGAAGATTAGGGTGTAGTGTTATGCAAAGTGGGAAAGTGATAGCGTATGTTTCGAGGGAGTTAACTTTGATAGAGCGGAATTTTCTTATCATTTATCGAGAGTGGTTACAATGGTTTGTGTGATTTAAATGGAATCTTATCTTTTGGAAGCTTCCTTTTTGGGGTTAGTTACCGACCCTAAGAGTTGGAGGATTTAGTTAGTCGAAAGGAAGAGATTTGAAGTCTATCCAGATTCTGGAAGAATAGGTTGTGTTGTGTTACGGATTTCCCTTCTGACTCTGAGAAGTTTAATTAACCTTAGCGAGTTTGCGTATAATAGCAGTTCTCATTCTAGCATTGAGGTAAAACCGTATGAGGCGTGGTTCGGGAAGAAAATATCGATCTCCAAGTTGTTGGGGTGAGGTTAGTGAAGCAAGGCCTAAGGTAATTTAGCGCCAAAGTTTGTTAATCAATTTGAAGTTTTAGAAAAGGTTGGTGATTTGACTTATAGACCGACTTGGAGCAGCTTATAGAGTATTTGAAGTTTTAAATGTAATATCGTAATGTATCTGGTGACATAAGTTGTAGTACTTTTTTATTTAATTATACTTTCTTTGAGGTCGTGAAAATTCGGGTTAGTGATAATTGTATGGTATTCTTGCAATACTAAGTTGTAATATCGTATTATTAATGAAATTAGAAATCTTGGAAATAATCATAGCATTGATGAGACTAATTGGGAATTGAAGTCTTAGAGTATTCGGGTTGTGAAAATGTATAGTAGAATCATGCCATTAAGAAATCTAATTGAAATTATTAAGTTAGAATGTGTGGAAGGTAACCTTTGCTATTTGATCCTTTAGGAAGGTGACAGTCAAATTCGGGACGAATTTTCTTTAAGGGGGAGTGAGTGTGACGACCCCAACCCTAGGCACTCATTTTAAATATTAAATTATATGCTTTTAATATTTATGTTAGCTTTATGTGTTCAATTATGTCTTTAAATTCTTAATTTAAGATAAATTGGGTGAGAAGTGAATTTAGAATCTTTTGAGAATTTATTGGTTATTAAATAAAGAAATTTGGGGAAATAAAATAAATGAAAATTTAATAAATAGATAAATATTTGAGGAGGTTAAAATGGGTAGAATAAATAATTAGGGGGAATGGTTGTATTATTTATGTGAAAGCCTTAGTTAGATATTTGTTGGAGGGGGGCCAAAATGTCTTGCTCTTCCCTCCTCTTGCCAAGTTGTAAGTGCTCCAATTTGAGCTTGTTAGAATTTTCGTTAGAAAATTAACGAAAGTTATAACATTTCTAACAATTCCTAACTATCCTAACATTTCTAACAAAGTGAGGGTAAAATGGGCATTGTTATTTAAGGTTAAACCTTAAAAAGAATCTCAAAAAGAAAAACAAAAGAAGAAAACCAAATATAGCAATGCTGGAAACATAAACTGGCTGTCTAATTTGAATTTCAAAAAGAAATATTCTTCTTGTCCAAAGCTGGAGCTGCATTTAATGAACAGTGCACGCTGCCTGGACCTGTCCGCGCGGATAAGAATGTAAAATTCAGAGGGCTATAAATTGAGCCCTCCAGTCACAAAAATAAAAAGGAAGAACACAATTGCACCGAACCTCTGGCGAAATATAGAGAGAAAACAGTGAGAATTCTTCAAGAATTGTCACCATTTTCTCTCCAATCTTTCCCAACTCACACTCATCCACTCACTCTCATATTCAAGCCCTAAACACTCATATACTCAAGCCAAACACTCAAGAACACAAGGAAGATTGGTAAACTCTCCTCTTCCTAACCCTAAATCTCAACCATGCATGCATCTTCAAACTACAAAATGTAGTTCTTTCATCTTCTTGCTCTAGATCTAAGAAGATCACCATGGAAGACCATCTCCATGGATGATCTTCTACAAAGATCAAAATTATTTTCAAAGCTTTTCTTGCTTACTTGCAAAAATGCACTTTCAAAACCCTAAAAAACCATTTTCAAGCACTAAATCTTGATTTCAAAGGATAAAATTCCCCTTCCCAAGCAAATGAAATGCTTAGTCCTAATGTACCCCAAGGATGGTTTGGTATAGTTGATTCACCACTAAAATGTCTAGTGATCACTAACCAAAACCTAGGGAAATGGGGACAAGCATGGATGCAAAACCCCCCTTAAAATCATATTTTCTTTCTTGAGAAGTTGCTGTCCAGTAGCAATTTTCTCAGACCTCAGTCCATGGTCTTAAATTTTGGACACAGATGAACTTGTAATTTGGTGTTGACTACAAAATACCTTTTGTAGCCAACATCCAGAGCTTTCCAGACATATTTTTATTTTATTTTTTGGGTGAGTAAAACTCCTCTTTTCAAATTTTCTTTCAGAGGCTAGTTCATCAGCTTCTGGGAATCCAGATCTCATATCTGAGGTTTCCAGAAGGTTTTGACCCCTCAAATCTTCTCAAAAATGGAAAATTCCTTCGCACAAACTTTATTTAAGGTGTCTAGAACAACTTTCATTCTCTGAGTTTATCCAGATTATGAAGTTTTAAGACCCTTGAATCCCTTTCAAAATCAAAGGTCCACTGCCTTTTTCATTCTGGCAGAAATGGCTCTCAACTTCAAAAGGTCTTTTGAGTACCAAATCTCAATCCAAA